>APFE031038866.1:73619-118566 GCA_000404065.3 Pinus taeda
TATTTCTTGGTTATTGTTATTCTTGTACAAACTTTGGTCACATGGCAAAAGATTGTAAAGAATATCATAAAGATAGATGTTATGGTCCCCAACCATATCATAAAGATAGATATTATGGTCCCCAACAATCTCCAAGGAACAATTTTGCAGGAAGAAATCATGAATTCTTATTTATGAACAATGTAGAATGCTTCAAGCGTCATAACATTGGTCATATGGCACGTGATTGTAACTTAACTTGGGCTCTTACACAAGCTAGAACCATGAAAAAGAATAAAGTTACACAAGTATGGAGAAGGAAGCAAATACAATCTAAAAGTCCCTTGAACTCTCCAAACAACAACACACGTTATTGGCCTGAATTTGACAATCTAAGCATTTGATGGGAAGACTGCCAAAAGAGATGATGCATACAATTAGGGCGAGCTTGTGATTCTTGATTATTATTTCAGAAGCTATTAGTGAAAGGGTCCTTATGAAATCCTTATTGAGCTATATTAACAATCATTCTTTGATAAAGATCATCTCTCAAGAGCACTCCATGAAGAATTGATCTCTTAACTATTCTTTGAATTGTTCTTGAAGATTTTTTCCACTTGATCGCTAAGTACTAATTGGAGCAACAGAGAAGGTCATATAATACTAGAGATATAGGGAAAATAACTATGGTGTTGATATTACAGATGTTAAATGTTTCAACTCAGGGATTTGATGTGAGAACAGATAGATTATGGACACAAATAGAGGCAACCTCCAAACAAACAGATACACCTAGGAATGAAGTATGAAGCAAGAGCAGTTGACAGCATCTAACAAAACTGAAGCATTGCAAAAAGATACAAATCAGCAAAAAGAATTTGAAAGACTATCACAGATTGGATATAAAAATCAACTAGTGGAAATAACTTGTAGAAACCTTTACAAGAACACAAGGAAAAGATGGCTCATCAAAAAGACTATAGAAAGGAGAATGTTGTGCAGTGGAATATAGCTCAGTAACTTAAGGAGAAGCACATAAATACAAAGGAACTCTGATCTAAAGAGAGATAGCAAGAAAGACAATTTTAGTGGCATTTGCTCTTGATTCGGACTATGAAGACCTCTTAATTCTGACTGTGGAAGACAACAAAATATGGATTGAAGCATAAAAACTTGGACTTGAACATTTGGTGTGTGGCTATTTGCAATCTGTTTAGAAGAATTGAAGTGAAGAATCTCTAAGCATTGTTGAAGCCATGATAAAGTAGTTCTAAGACATGAAGAGGGGATAATGTGCTAGTTGCAGCTTTCCTTCTATCTTGAGTAAAAAGAAGAGCACTATGACAGGGGGAGTAACAGACCCATGAAGATATACTATTCATGAAGAAGAGTAGCAGTTCGACAGAGGGATTTCTAGAGCACTCCTTTGCCATTGATGTCAAAGGGGGAGAGAAGAAGAATATTGCCATCAATAACAAAGGGGGAGATTGTTGACCTAGATTGTCATTGATGTCAATATGGCAATATTATGGATAAGTAAACAACGATGGGAAGCCATTGGAAAGACATTGGAAATCATTGGAAGAGCTCATTGGAAGCTTAGAATAGGAGCAGTCAAAGAAAAGCCAGAGGAAGAAGTTCAACAGAAGAAACAAAGAGGAACACGTAGCGAAGAAGCATAAACAGTGGTATCAGAAACCACAGGAAAGCCAAGTAAGTGTAAGAGCGGGAGATTGAGGAGGAGCCATATCGGGATCCAAAGAAGTTAACAGAGGAGCCAAAAGAGTGGAGGAGTATATAATATAGGTAGAAATCAAGAATACGGATGAAGAGTGAATAGTGACAGTGGTTTTTAGGCGGACTCAAGGCTGTAAGTGGTATTTAGGGCTAATCACTCGATACCATTCATCGACCGACGCATGGCAGGAGAAGGAGAAAGGAAACCGCTTTATCGGGTGGATAATCCTCGTGCATGTAGCTCACCCAATATCATTGTCGAGTGTTGGATCAAATGCGTTTAGATCTACGGTGGAGGATTGATTCGAAAAAGGCAAACATCGGAAAATGCACATATACGGACCCGACAATATATATATCTGAATGTATAAATAGTTAAAGTCTGGATAAGTGTTTCGGAGTGGGGTTTTCAGTGTATTTCATATGTATCCTTGTATTCCGGCTCTAAGCCTTGCCACATTAAAATATGTGATTGCGTATCTATCTTATATATATAATAGTATATATATATAATATATATATATATATATATATATATATATAGATAAAATGGACCCACGGGACCATTACAATAGATGTATTGTTATATCGCATCTTCCTATCGGAACTCTCATAGCGCAAGTTATAAAGGGCTATCACCCCTAAACCATCGATTGCGATAAAAAATTAACGCGGACGCGACTACACCATTGCAATATAAGTTAATATATTATCGCATTCGTCGCATATCGCATATATTGTAAAGCCTTGCCACACTATAAAGTGCCAATTGTGATATATACATATGGACCTGATGGATTCATTAAAAACAGTTCATTGAATGTCGCATCCGTCTCGTTGGCAGAAGGGGAAATTGGCCATGTTGTGTGCAAATCTGCTGATTGCAATAGAGTTGTGGAATCAATATAATATCGCATCCAGAAGGGGAATCGGCCATCGGCGATGTTATAGGCTCGACTTATAGAAGATCTCTAGAAAGTTGTGATTGCGATTAAGAAGTGCAAGGCATGTGGGACCTCCCTGTTTGTACGGTCTCCCTTATGAAATTCTTCATAAATAATGAAGTCTATTGTATAAATATTAAAAAGGGATGAATATTAAAAAGGGCCTCTTTGATATTTTTAATATGTAACTCTATTGTATTTCGGCCTCTATTCCTCCTGAACGTGTCCAATGAGCGTTGGTGAACATGAAGAGACAAAGGAAACCAAAGATTGGGAAGCCAAAGATCAAGAAATCAAAGGAGGAAGCCAAAAGGTCGAGAGAGCATAGAGGAAGCGAAAGTTCAAGCGAGCAAAAGGGAAGCCAAAGGTTAGGTGTATCAATATAAGAAAACAGAGAATTGCCATTATGAGTTGTGGTTGGAAAACTGGAAGAAACAGAGGCAGCCGAAGGCCCAACAGGACAGGAGGAATCCGACGAACAAGCAACTCTGTTGATCAGGCTAACCTGTGAAAGGCTTAGACCAGCGATGAATTAATCAGGTACATAATGCATTCTGAAGTACAATTCTATGATGAGATAAATAAAGTTTTATCTGACATCATTTGAAGGGAGCAGTAACCAGCACTAGTATTATAGCATATGTGAATGTATTTCTGGGAAGCAAGAGATTGCAATAGCAGAGAACAGTGAGAAGCAGTCACACCTGAAGCATTTACTGTGGATGGTTGAACAGAGGCTTGAAACAAAGAATTGGTTCTTATGCAGAGCTTAGTGCAGCTAATTGTAGACCCACTAAAGTTTTGTGGGGACAGTATTGGATATCATGATGGCTATTTGATATCATCATGAGATAACTCTTGCTGACTCTGTGTGGACAGTATGAAGAGTTGTAAAGACTCCTTCATATGAAGATTGGTTTCCATTGATTTTGTAGCATGTAGACTACAGTGAAGCTGTAAACAGGGAAAACTCAATAAAGAAGAGTTCTGAGAACAAAACATTACTATCAAACATGCCTTGACAAGATTGGGTTGGTGCCCTTGGGGTTGGTGCCTCAGAAGTTGGAAGGATTGGTGTCCTTGGGGTTGATGCCTCATAAACTAGAAGGATTGGTCTCCTTGAGGTTGGTGCCTCGGAACTGGAAGGATTGGTGTCCTGGGAGTTGGTGCTCCTAAGTCCAAGGTTGGTGCCTTGAAAAAACAGAGTTGGTGCTCTGGAGGTTGGAGCCTCACAAAAGTCCAAGTCGGTGCTTGGCAACAAATTGGAATCATATATATATTCTATCTATTTTATTGTAAATATTATATTAATAAAAGAATTTATTCTTGTTGTTCATCTTGTGTTCTGAATATAAATGTTTTAACTGGTAAAATAACAATTGAAAAGAAATATTGATTCACCCCCCTCCCTCTCAGTAATTCCAACACATACGTTGCAATGAGATGGATCACATGATGCATCCACATGAAAGTTTCCATGGGACATAATTCAGGAGGAAATAAATCAACCCAAAGATAAAACCAATGACAAAGAGAAAGGTAAAGCACCTGAATCGAATCCGCTCACTATGTTGTGGCACGTTGTAATATTGGAGTAAATGAAGACTTGTTTAATGCTTCACTTGCTTCTTGGAAAAATGATTGGTTGCTTGATTCAGGAGAAACTTGATACGGGACTTTTAGAAGATTTTTTTTGAAGAATTTACTGACAATATTGATGGATCAGTATACTTTGCAGACAAATCAAAACTAAAGCCGTTGTGGCTTGGCACAATCGAGTTCAAATTGCCTGGTCTTCTAGACTTTCTTCTGCATAATGTTTTATATCTCCCATAGCTGAGGAGAAAATTGTTGTCCTTGGTCCACATCTGCCAGTAAGGAAACTCCATTCATATGTTTGATGGAAAGGTTGAGGTGAGAAAAACATCAGATCACTCACTTGTCATGACGGCGATAGAAGAAGATAGGCTTCTCAAGCTTCAAGGTACCTCTGCTCATGCACAAAATTTCTCATACAATTCTCATTATGATGAAGGTACATTTCCATCAAGTCTATTATGGCATGCTATATTTGGACACTTGAACTATGACAACCTTCACTTGTTGAAGAAAAATGGTGTTATTGGTTTGCCTACAATTCCTAGGAAACTTAAGAAATGTGATGCTTTCATTCTAGGAAAGCATAGAAAACAATTTTTTCATGATTCACATTCCAGAGCACATAGAAAACTTGAACTCATTCATTCAAATTTATGCGGTCCAATGCCTGTTCCTTCTGCAAATGAAAATAAATATATGATGGCATTTATTGATGACTACACCAGAATGTGTTGGGTTTATTTATTGAAGAACAAATATGATCTTTTCAAACATTCAAGAACTTTCATACATGGATTGAAAATGATGCACAATCTCATATTGGCTCTATTCGCACTGATAATGGAAAAGAATACACTTCAAATGAATTTGAAAACTATCTTCATCAGCATGGGATCAAACATCAAATAATTGTGCCTTATAATCCCCAACAGAACAGAGTAGCTGAAAGAATGAATAGGACAATCTTAAATATGGTACGTTCCATGATTTTTTTCAAGAATGTAAAATTGATGTTTTGGGCTAATGCAGTTCTATGTGTTGTATATGTAAAGAATAGATGTCTATATAATGCTATTAGAAACAAGACTCCTTATGAAATGTGGTGTGCCCACATTCCTTCAGTAAAGCATCTCAGGGTCTTTGGTTCCACTTGTTATCCCTTGATACCGAAAGTAAATAGAAACAAACTTGGTGCAAGGTCTTGGGGTATTCAAATAACTCCAAAGCATATTGTCTCTACGATGAAGTTAATAAAAAGTTTGTTGTATCTAGAGATGTAATCTTTCTTGAATCTTCCAAAGATGAGAATGTTGTTGAGCACAAACTTGATCACTTGGATAGATTTGGAAATGAAAAATCATTTCAAGAATTTGATAATCAGATTCCACATCTTGAAGGGGGGATTCCTATACTGGATCAATCTGTGGAATCTTCTTCTGAAGCACTCTCTCCCCCACATGAAACTCCAACCACTAATGATACTTTGAGTGATGTGATTGATAGAATTGAGAGACTCACTCTTGATTCAGTCCCAACTCAATCGACTGAGCAGCCTGGACCATCTCAGAAGGGTCCCCCAAAGTGGTTGACAAATACACTTGAAAGTGTTCATCCTGATGAGGTTGAAAAGACATGAATAAAAAATTCAACCAGGAAAAATGGAGGTGATGTAGATGATTCTGATTCACCTGTTGATATGGATGTTTCTTATGATTGTGAACTGAATTTGTCTATAGATTTTGAACCAACTTCCTTCAAAGAAGTCGCTTCTCATGATGAATGGAAAGACGTGATGCAAAAGGAGTATGATGCCTTGATAAAGAATGGAACTTGGAAGCTGGTTGATCCTCCATTGGGAAGCAAACCAATTGGTTGCAAGTGGATCTACAAGAACAAGTATAAAGTTGATAGCTCACTCGACAAGCACAAAGGTAGGCTTGTGGCAAAAGGTTTTGCACAGAAGGAAGGGGTCGATTATGAGGAAACTTTTTCCCCCACAGCAAAATGGGCTACCATCCAGACACTCTTTTCCCTAGCAACTCAGAACGGTTGGAGTGTCCATCAAATGGATGTAAAAACTACTTTCTTGAATGGAGATATGAAAGATAATTTTTTTATGTCCCAACCTGAAGGATTTATTGTGAAGGGACATGAACATGAAGTATGAAAACTTGTGAAATCCTGGTATGGCCTCAAGCAAGCACCGCAAGCCTAGTATGAAAAGTTAACTAAGCATCTTCTGAAACTCAACTTCAAACATTATGATCTTGATGATGCAACTTTGTTTGTTAATAAAGTTAGAAAAATAGTTGTATATATTGTGGTATATGTAGATGATCTTTTGATGACATGGAACAATGAGAGCTACATTGCATCATTAAAGAAGGAATTGAGGAAAGTTTTTGAAATGAATGACTTGGACTATGTTCACTACTATCTTGGTATTGAAGTAACTCAACATCTGAATTCTATATTCCTCTCTCAAAAGAACTACATTGGAGATCTGTTGAAAAGATTTGGCATCACTGAGTGTAATCCTATGACTACTCCAATGGAACAAAACTTAAATCTCATGTCCATTGAAGAAAAATAATTTGAGGATGCAACAAAGTATAGACAACTTGTAGCAAGTCTCAACTACCTGACTACTACCAGACCAGACATTTCGTTTGTTGTTGGAATCCTCTCCAGGGTTATGCAAAAGCCTTGTAAGGGACATTAGTCTGCTACAAAAAGAGTTCTAAAGTACTTGAAGGGAACCCAATAATTTGGACTCAAGTATACAGAGGTGGGCGACTTCAGGTTGATTGGATACTCTGATTCAGACTTCGATGGAGACAAAGAAACTGGGGTATCTACTTTTGGTTATGCTATCAGTCTTGGATCAGGAGATGTTCCAATAGATTCCACAACATAGGCAAAATATGTGGTAGCAACTAAGGAAACAAAAGAAATTGTGTGGCCTAAGAAAATTCTGGAATATTTGTAGGTAAAACAAGTACATTCAACTCTACTCATGATTGACAACACCTCTGCAATAAAGTTGGCCAAGAACCCAAAGTTCCATGATCAAACGAAGCACATAAATAAAAAATACCATCTGATTCGACATTAGGTTGAGGCCAAGACAATCCATCTACGTCATTGTTCTACTAATGAGCATATTGCATACATCTTCACCAAAGCGCTTGGAAGAGAAAATATTGAAAGATTCAGAATGATGCTTGGACTCACCAACATCCCTTCATATTAAGGGGGGGAATGTTGACACCTAATCATGGGGATTGGGTGAAAACTTGTAAATAATGTAAATAGTAAATAATGGAAAATGAAGAGTCATCGGGAGGTGAAACCCAAGAGTCACTCCCTCATGTATATAACCATGAGTAATCTTAATCAATAAGCACAATTCATTTGAGGAGTTACCTCCTAGCCTAACAGTTTGAGGTACCTGTTGTTGTTGTGGTTGGTGTTGTTTTTGTTGTTGTTATGGTTGTTGATCATTATGAATTTCAGGCACCTTTACTTTTTATTTGATCTCGTCAAGCATTTTGTATTCTTTGTTTTCCTTTTCATGTTTATTTTCCTACATTTGATCCTTATACAAGTCCTTTTCGTTGAATATGGCATCTCTGCTCCTAATGATTTTGTGATTTTTATAATCATATAAGCGATAACCAAAAGAATTAACACCATATCCAATAAAGGTACATTTCTTTGATTTTTCCTCAAGCTTTATCCTATTTTATTTATTGAGGTGGACAAAGACTTCATAATAAAAAGTATTTAAAAATAAATAGTTCGCCCTTTTACCTATCCATGCCCTCCTCTAGAATACCACCATTCATGGAGCTTGAAGGCCCTCTGTTTATTAGATGAACAGTAGTATCTACAGAATCTACTCAAAATTGTAAGGAAAAGCCTACATGCAATCTCATGCACCTTGAACAATTTGTGATTGTCTTGTTAATCCTTTTTGACAAACCATTTTCATGTGGTGTTCCTGGAACTGTCTTCTCTCTATGAATTCCATGCTCTAAATAGTATTTATCAAACTCTTTGCTGTAGAGTTCACCTCCCTTGTCTCATCTAGGACACTTCAACTTATTTTTTGTCTCATTCTCAACCAAAGCTTTCCATTTCTTGAAAGTAAACACTCAAATTTATTTCGAATACAATAAATCCAAGTTTTCCTACTTGAATCATCAATAAAAATAACATAATAGCGAGATCCACCAAGAGATGATACCTGAGCAGGTCCCCATACATATGTATGCACAAGCTCCAATTTTTCGCTCTTCTTTTCCTTCTTAACTCTGAGAAATATGACTCTCTTTTTCTTTCCATAAACACAATTTTCATAGAATTCCAAATCAACATGCTTCAAACCTGGAAAATAAATTTTTGAATGAAGAATTTGCATCTCTTTCTCACTCATGTGCTCGAGCCTATGATGCCATAATGTTGTATATGCTCGTGTGGAGCTTAAAGCATTAACAAAATAGAAATACCATTGCATAAATACAATGTACCAACCTTTTCTCCTTTTGTTATTACCAGGGCTCCTTTAATGACCTCCCATTTTTTGTCTGTGAATGTAGTTATACAGCCTTCACCACCTAACTGCCCTATTGAAATTATATTTTTCTTCAAAGTTGGAACATGCCTTACCTCCTTCAATATCCATTGGTTTCCATTTTTTTGCTTTATAAAAACCGTACCCATTCCAATGATTTTACAAGGTTTATCATCACCCAAATGAACCTATCCAAAATCTCCTTGAACATAGTCATGAAAATGTTTCCTATCAGGTGTGGCATATAATGAAGCCCCTAAATCTACCACCTAGACATCAATAATATTCTCTAATGAAAGAATCAAAGCATCTTGAAACACATCACCTATCACATTCGCTTCATGATTGTTCTCTTGTTGTCCATCTCCTTCTTTTCCCTTTTGAGATTTGCATTCTTTCTTTAGTTGTCCTTTCTTCCCACATTTCCAGCAGACTATACCTGACCTGGACTTGGATCTGCCTTTTCTTGACTTACTACAATTTCCTAGGCTCCTTCCTCTTTCCATTTTTCTTCCCCTAATTTCTACAGTCAAAGCATTACCTAATGTCTCATTAGAGCTTTTCTGTCACATTTCCTCACTAAAGATGGCACCAACAACGTCATCAAACTTTAAAGTACTAGATCTAAAGATAGAGTTACTAATAGCCATAACTAAGCCATTCCAACTTTCTAGTAATGAGCACAGAAATAACAAAGCTCTACATTCATCATCAAAATTTACCCCTGCAGAACTTAATTGACTAGTAACCGTGTTAAATTCATTTAAATGAACAACAACTAATCCACCTTATGACATCTTCATATTATATAGACTCTTCATAAGAAATACCTTATTTGAGGATAAGGTTTTTTCATATAGTTTGGTCAATGTCGTCATTAAACCTTCTAAATTTGTCATTTCCTTTGAAATGTTGAATGTCACCACCATTGCTAGACACAACCATATTTTTCCTAGTGCCTTTCTGTCGAGAAGATCCCATTCTTCGTCCATCATACTCATCAGCTTTTTTTATTTTCCACTCAAAGGTAGGTACAGATCTTTCTGATACATATAATCTTCCATCAGCGTCTTCCACAGTTGGTATTTTTGGATGCTAAATTTCTTGACCCTAAACCTACAATCTTCAGCCGTTACTCCCACTCGAACCAGGAATCCTTCTCTCCTGCGAGTTTTTCAGCCAAATAGACCTTCGGCTCTGATATCAGTTGTTATAAAATTAAATCACGGAGAAATTGAACACATAAAATATTGTGGAAACAAAACCACATAAACACATAAAATAAGAGAGACACATACATATGTGGTTCACCTAATTTGGGCTACGTCCACGGAGAAACATCAAGTCCTTCATTTTATATTACAACAAAATGAAAAGATACAACCTACAGCATATCCGTTGTAATTTCCTATTCGCTTTCACATAGTCTCCTCTCTCTTTCTCTCTTAGAATAATAATCCACAAACGCAATACAATTCCCTCATATAAACTGAGGGTTGTCTTCTAGGGAAAAAAACCCTAAATTAACATAACTTCTACCGTCAGATCATCTTCCTAATGACCGACCCAGATTGACTACGAAATTACAATATTTTACAAGGCAACTTTTCATACATTTTTAGCTTTGGGGGCCCACTAACCCCCAAAACTCCCAGTTGAGGGGGACATCCCCCCCGTGTGGAGGGGAGTACAGCCTTCTTGGGGTATACACCCAGCTGAAACAAGACCTCTGAATCAAGAAGATAATCAGGCTCCACAGCCAACAAGGAGGATGGCTTGGACTTAATGATCTTACACATCAAGGTTGTATAACCAGGATACTTATTTTGCTTTTTGCTTTCCCTGAAAGTTCCACAAGTAGCAACATGTCCTTCAAATTCCTTCAATGTATTTTTTAGCCACGCAAATCTCTTTCTATTTTGCTAGGTACAGGAGATTTTGGAGATTCAACGGGTTCTCTTTCTTCATGAGGGGCTTGGTTCATTGGTTCGAGTTCTTTAGACTTTGATTCCACATTCTTTGGAGCCACTTGTACTTCATCATTAGAGTCCAAGTGTGAACCCTTGGACATCCAAAATGCAACATCATCATAAAAAATAACATCCCTGAAAGTCTCAATATATCATTGTCTTGGAATATAGACCCTAAATGCCTTTGAATTCTCACTATAGCCAACAAAGGTGCCCCTCTTCTCAGATGGTTTCAACTTTGTACTTTTCTCTTTGGGAACATGAACAAAAACATGAAAACCAAATATCCTTAAATGTTGAACATTTGGTCTCTCGCATGTAAAGATTTCTTCAGGAATCTTATAATCCAAAATTTAATGTGGTCATCGGTTTTGAACGTAGACAAAATTTTGTGTAGCTTCTCCCCAAAGAAACGTAGGCAACTCTTGATCATGAAGCATAGCCTTAACAACTTCCATAATGGTCATGTTCTTTCTTTCAGAAAATCCATTCTGTTAAGGGTAGTAGGGAACTATCAACTCCCTCTTAATTCTAGCATCCCTGCAGAAAGCAATCAATTCATTGGATATATAATCCCCACCATTATCAGACCTTAGAGTCTTCTTTCTTCTCCCTGTAGAATTTTCAAATTGTGCTTTGAATTCAAGAAACTTCTCAAATACTTGACCATTGGTATTTAAGAGATATATCCATGTTTTTTTAGAATAATCATCACTAAAAGATACATAAAACAAGCATCCACCCAAGGTTTTATGAGGCATGGGCCCACAAACATCAGAATGAAAAAGGTCCAATATTCCTTTGGATCTATTATCACTTCTAGTGCATCTTCCTTTAACACTTTTCCCAAGGGCACATCCTTTCCATACTCCATCATGGTATGTTTTAATTTTAGGTACACCTTTAACAAAATATTTTCATGTAGCCAAATTTTTGTAATGCACATGAGCATACCTTTGATGCCAAATTTCACTAAGTTCAATAATGTTGTGTAGAAGAGCTTGGATCAAGTGACCAAGGAGATGATATAGTCCTCCAATTTGTACCCCAATTACTTTAGTAGTTTCAAAATATGCATTTTTCTTCCATACTAATACTTTTCCATCAACAAAAGAAACTCCTATATCCTTTGTCTTCAAGAGATGATATGGACAACAAATTCTTCTTTAAACCAAGAACATATAAAATATTGTTAATAGATACATTAACTCTGGATTTCAATTGGAAGGATGACGTACCAATGCCCTTGACTTCATATTTTCCATTATCTCAAAGCTCAACCTTTTGAGTAATCTTCTTTTCAGTTAATTCAAATAGATGTTCATGATTTCTACTCATGTGCCTAGAGGTACCACCATCCACTAACCAAATTTCATCATGACTTTCAATGGAACCTGCAAAAGTAGAATAAAATTAGTATTCAGAATCAGAATCATGTCTCCTATGCCTCCTCTTTGAAGATGGCTCATTTAGATCAACAACGGAAGCATGATGCCTTCCTCTTCTTTACAATGATCATTCTTTTCATATTCATCTCTTCGATTCCTTTGAGGAAAATAGGCTTAATAGTCACCATAAGCTTGATAACGAAAACATTGAACATTTGTTAGATTTTTTATATCTATTATATGTCGAGAGGGAAGAGGAGGTATTCTAAGTGAAGTAGATTCCTTTCTTGGAGTAGATCTAGAACCTTGTTTTTTACCATAACTTCTTTGAAACTTTCCAAAATTAGGTCTCTTCTTATTAATATTAACATGGGTTGTAAAGGATACCTCATTTGGTTCTTCAATAGGATATCTGAAATCGATTCTTGATTCCTATTGAGTACAAACATCCTATAGTTTGTATAGTTGATGAAAAATAAACTCGAGATCTAGGCAAACCACCCAAGGCAACAACTACCAATTCTTCGTTAGGGATTTCTTCATCAATGACCTTGAGTTGATCTCTTACTAAAGTAATCCTGATGAAGTGAGATTCCTCTGTAACATTCTTTGACATCTTGATGTTGCGAAGTTACCCCTTAGATTGATGGATTGGTTTACATTGTTGATAGTGTATACCCCGATAATGGCATCAGACATAGCCTTGGCATTAGAGACTTTTGAAATCAAGAATGGGCCTCAAAACAAAAATGTACAACAAAAATCAACTTTATAAGAACCAATAGGATTCAATATGATGATGTCAACCATTGGGGATGATTCACCACTTTTGGACTAAAAAGGTAAAAATATAAAAACTACTTTTTCAACTTGTATTTTCAGCTTATCTCCATAAATTTTTACTCAAATTTCAAGCGGGAGAACTCATTAGATGTAGAATTTAATTTTGCATCCAAGGAGCACCCATGTTGCAAACTTTCAATGGACCCTACTACATGAAAATGTGAAATACATGAAAAAACATGCTTGCAATCACGTTTTTTCATGTATTTCACATTTTTTGTGTAGTAGGGTCCATTAAAAATATGCAACATGGGTACACCTTGGATGTAAAATTAAATTTCACATCCAACGAGTACTCCAGCTCAAAATTTGAGTAAAATCATAGGGAGATAAGTTGAAAATGCGAGTTGAAAATATAGTTTTTTTCATTTTTCCCTCCAAAACTTGATGAGTTATTCTAATCTTATTTTATTATTCTTTCTATTATTTTATAATATTCCTTAGGAGGCCCATTTTAAACCTCAAAATTTATCTAATGAGGTTTTATGCTCAGCAATATAAGGAATTAAATGATCCCTAACAGAGTCGAAGATGATGCTTTTTCTAAGATGTCATCTTCATGAAACCTCTCCTTTCCTACTTGATCATATGGTTCAGTAACTTTACCTGTGATAATTCCTTAAACTTTGTTCCTTTCAAGTATAATGTCAACCCTATCCTTCAATGCTTTGTAGTTAGTAGCTCCTTCAAGCTTGCTTTCAATCTTCATGAAGAAATTCATGATGAAGATGAAGATGACCAACTATAAATAAAAAATATGACGAATCCTAAATTCCTCAAAGATGTTCCCAAGGTGATCTCTCAACTCTTTATATTTAACAAAGCTCTGATTCCATGTTGATTTTCTAGTATAGACATGACTAGAGTATTTTTTCACAATTGATAACTACTTCTAATAATATAACCAACCCTTTCTTCACACTCCAATCATCAAGTAGTTATACATGAAAAACTTCAACCATTAAATTATTCAATAGAGAAATATAGTGATCACAGTGGATAGTAAACAATAAATAAGAGAGATCAAGAATTAGACTCACAAGGGGAAGACCCAACCAAAATTCTTTCCTTATGAGAAAGAAATTATGTTCATCAAAAGTACATCAAGAATATTCCAATAAATCAAATCTGACCTCAATATAGTCCCAGTCAACAGGAGAGAGAAAAGTAAACTTCTGGTCAACTATAAAAGTCTGCACAGTGAAGCTAAATTTTGGCCCTAAGTTGGCTAATCAGATAGGCTGAAACTCAGTCTTCAGGTACCCATAGAAAGTCAACGCACCAATCAATAAACTTCAGTCAAATCCACAATTAAGGAATGTGGTCAATGCTAGTCAACGTCCAAATGCAAGAGCGAAGTCATAGTCAACAAGAGTCAGTGAACTTCTGAAGTATTCGGCCTCCAAAGATTATATGAACTGAAGTCAAATAGATGCCAAAAATTCCCAAGTCAAACTCAGTCAATGTAGCTTTACGAAGAAAGTCAATGCAGATCCAAGAGAATCATTTTTATCCTTCACGCATGTGGTGTCTCTCTTTGAAATTACATATCGAACTTGCTTGAGATGATGCTCCAAATGATTCCAATCGATGCCCTATTTAAATGTGAATGAGGAGAGCTAATTAGCCCATTTGGGGTCAACTTGTGGAGGATGAGGGTGAATTGATTACAACAAAAAAAAAAAAAAAAATTCTCCTTGTTTTCCAAGGAAAAATACCAATCACAACTACTTAAATTTTCAACAAATCCCTCAAGATAAAAACAATATTTTTAGAAAAAAAAATTAAACCAAAATTATATATTACTTCCAAATCCAAATTCACAGATTGATGAATGACAATCCCCTAGAAGGGACTTCATTTTATATTTAAAAAGAAATCCTAACTAATATTTTCAAACAATTCCTTGATTGACCAAATTTGTTCCAGAATAATACAACTTATTTAGTGGGAATACTCTATTCTTCTAAAGAAGGTGAAGAGACGAAATCCCTTAAAAATATCCATGGTCTTCAAATTCAACTAGAGCATTGGACTAGGGAGATCAACCTTGTATTATGATTTGATTTCTTGCACTTATCCTTGGGGGGTCACTTTAGCCTCCATATATACCATATGCAATAATAACAAAAACCATAAATCACTCTAAAATCAAGCATATGTCACATTTGAACTTAAATTAAGCTTGTTGAAAATAGCAACAAGAAATGCTAAATATAGAAATGCTAAAAATATCATTTCTATAAATAGAATTTCAGGATACATTCCAATTTTAATTAGTCCCTAAATTAAAAATTAAAATTCGAATTTGAGCTCAACAGTTGTTTGTAAAATAATTAATTAATTCATCTTGAGTTAATTAGTTAGAGAAAATCGAACATGAAGTCTATGTGAAGACATGCAACAATTATCCCTTTCATTGAAGAAGTTATCCCTTAATTAAGGAGATCAGGATGAGTTGTACTTTTAGTTGTAATTAGTTAGCTCAGTTAACTAAGTTAGGTCCAGTTAGATTAGTTCCAACAGTTTATGGAACTAATTGTGAGTTCAGTTAATCAATGCATGCATGCATGCAACTATTGTACTTCAGATAACTGAATATTCTCTCATAAATAACTCATGCATGTCAATTCAGACAGAGACTCAGTTGATATCAGAGGATGGGACAATATACTATCAATTACAGGAATATTCCATGAGGATATCTCTTGCATGCAGAAGGAATTCTTTCCTTGAGGATTGTGCAGTTATTTTTTAGTTTGGTGAGCAGTGTGTGAGGTAATTACACACAAGTGGAAGCTTAAGGACCCAGGAGAAATTGTGCAAGGAAATAGGAGGCTTGGAGGACTGAAGGAAGGCATGTGTGTTTTCTTTTCTATCTATGAGCAGTAGTGAGAGATTGTACTGAGAGCTGGATAGCTTGTGAGCTAAAGCTTTGTGTAATCCTGAGATATTTCCACTCGTATGATAATACAGATAACGGGGTTTTTAGTTGAGGCTTTCCCCAGAGTATTCTTTTGTGTTCATGTGTGATTGATTTAGCATTCTCTGTTATATGTGTTCTATTTGATCTTGCTCAAAATTGATTAAGCTTCCGCAAGTTTGTTTTAGACGTAGATCTAGTATTTTGCTTTAGTATATTGCATTATTAGGTGATCTACAGTGAGAATTTCTACATGGTATCAGAGCAAAGGTGATCAAAGCGGAGAACAATATACAAAGAAGGGAGAAGTTAAAAGTTTGAAGTTCTTGATTATAGAAATTGAATTCTTATCACATCTCAAATTTCACCAATGGCATTCAATGGTTTGAGACTCGAGTATGCCCTAGATGGCAGCTCGAATTATATAGCCTGGAAGGATCAAATGGAAACGGTATTAGAGGACAATGGTTTGAAGGACTTCTTGATCAAGAAGTCCCTAAGCCAGCAGCTGCTAATGCACAAGAATTGGTGGAATGGAAGAAATGTGTGTCTAGAACGAGGAGGATTCTTATGGAGGGAGTTCGAGGCCACATTGTCTCGAGTCTCCATGGGAAGGAGACACAATTTTCAATGTGAAAAAAATTGAGGGATCTATATCACAACAACAGCGATCAAAGGAAGCTGGCACTGAAAGACAAGCTTCAGAAAATCAAGTGTAAAAAGGGCGACACGATCTCTACATATCTGAACAAGCTCACCACCTGCAAGGATGAGCTTGGAAGTGTAGGAATCATAACAGTCGATGATGACATGGTGAGTCTTGCTCTCCTCAGTCTTCCTAAGAGCTGGCATAGCTACCAAGACTCAATAAATGGAAGAGAGAAACTACCAGATTGGGAACGATTGTCGTCGGATCTGATACAGGAGGAGATCAGGAGAAGCACCGGAGATGGTTCTTCATTAAAGCATGATGATGAAGAAAATCTAGCCTTAGCGAGTAAGGCGAGGAAAGGGAAAGGGAAGGCTTCCCATTCCAAATCGATTTCTTCCCATGGTGGGAAGAAGATTGACAAATCTAAAGTGTGATGCTTTAATTGTCATGAGGTGGGCCATTATGCAACAAATTGTACACAGAACAAATCCAAGAAGGGATCCTCGAAAGGATCAGATGGTGAGGCACTGGCCTCATTGTTCGAATTGGATTTCACCCTCATCGCATGCATGGTTTCATCGATGGTGGGTTGTGTTTGGTACCTAGACAGTGGAGCCTCATTCCACATTACCGACGACAAGAGTTTATTCAGTACCTTGGAGGAGAAGGACCTCCAGATGCGCATAGAGATGGGCGATGATGGAAAGTACCGTGTTTCAGGTGAATGCACGGTTGTGTTTCAGAGGGAGCATGGAGCTCCTCTCACCCTGATTGATGTAAAGTATGTTCTTGGACTGAAGAAGAACCTGGTATCCATTGCTTGCTGGAAGACAAAGGCTATGATGTAGTCTTTAATAAAGGATTCCTGAGACACATTGGCACGGGACAGACCAAGAGGATTGGGATTCGAGTGAAGAATCTATAAAAAACTGGAGGTAGATGACTGTGCTGCATTGAGTTCCAAATCAAAGTTGGTGCAAAGCCAAGATATTGGTGAGCTATGGCATAGAAGATTGGGCCACTTGCACCATGGGGCCTTGAAGATCATGCAGCAGATTTCTACCAGACTTCCCAAGGGTAAACTTGAGCAAGTGGATACATACAAAGGTTGTACCTTGGGTAAGTATGAAAAATCTTCCTTTCAGGATAGAGACAGTCGAGCTTGAGCAATCTTAGAGCGAGTTCATACAAATGTGTGTGGACTATTCTTGACAGCCTCCATTGCTAAACAAAGGTACTATATTATTTTTATTGATGATTTTTCTTGTAGATGCTGGATCTATTTCATGCAGAAGAAGGATCAAACCTTCTCAAGATTTTGTGAGTTCAAAGCCTTGGTTGAGAAAGAATCAGGAAAGAAGATAAGGGCCTTGCAAAGAGACAATGGTGGAGAGTATGTCTCAACAGTTTAAGGACTTCTGTGTAGAAAAAGGAATTAAACGGGAGTTGACGGCACCCCATAACCCACATCAGAATGGGGTGGCCGAAAGGAAGAACATAACGATTATGGGAGCAGCTCAGGCGATGTTGCATGACCAAGGCCTACCACATGCAGAGGATCCAGGAGTGGAGACATCCACTCATGCATAGTCTTCCAGAGATGGGCAGAAACACTCAAGGGAAGCTAATAGATTGTTGATGGATGCGAGAGAGAATGTGGGACAGCCATCTTCTCAGTGTAGACAAAGGAGGTCACCTGAGCGGTACATTGGTTACATGGCCCTGGTTGGGGAGTGTGTAGAGACCTAAACATCTTCCTTCGAGGAAGCAGTGCAGCAGCCAGTCTGGGTTGACTCTATGGTGGAGAAGTATGACTCCATAGTTCGGAACAGTGTTTTGGATGTTGTTCCAAGACCAGAGAACAAGTCAATGGTGAGTTCTCGATGGCTTTACAAGGTAAAGCAAGTAGCTGATGGTAGTGTGGAGAAACATAAGGCAAGGTTTATTGCCCGTGGTTTCTCACAGGTCGAGGGGATCGCCTATGATGAGACTTTTTCTCCTGTAGCAAGGTACTCATCTATCAGATCGATGTTGGCACTATCATCACAGATGGGTTGGAAGATTCATCAGAGGGATGTGAAGACTATGTTCCTCAATGGCAAGATTGAGGAAGAGGTGTACATAGAGCAGCCGGAAGGATTTGAGACCTTCGATCGAGAGTCGCATGTGTGCCGACTCAAGAGAGCTTTGTACGGGCTGAAGCAAGCACCTCGTGCTTGGTACACCAAGATTGACAGCTATTTCACCGGGTCAGGCTGCACAAAGAGTGAAGCAGGTGTGAACCTATACCACATCATGGTAGAAGGTAAGCCATTGATCATTTTTCTTTATGTTGATGATCTGATATTTACAGGTGATGATCAGTTGATCAAGTCTTACAAGGAAGACCTTGCAAGAGAGTTTGAGATAAAAGACATGGGTCTCATGCACTACTTTCTAGGCATGGAAGTGTGGCAGAAGGATGGGGAAGTGTTTATGTCTCAAGGAAAGTATGCCAATGAGATACTCAGGAGATTCCACATGGAGAAGTGCACGCCCATGCAGACTCCTCTAACAGGTAACTGGAGGAAAGGATGCTACTTCAAGTGAGGTAATAGCTACTACTGTGTATCGGTAGCTTGTGGGTTCATTGATATATTTAGTGAACACACGACTAGATATGTGCTTTGCGGTCAACTAGCTGAGTCAAGCTATGGTTCAACCTACCAAGCTGTTTTGGAAGGCAGCGAAGCATATGCTGAGATACCTCAGAGGCACATCTCAGTATGGATTATGGTACAGACGAACAAAGAGAGTGAAGCTTCAAGGCTTCACAGATGCAGATTGGACAGGGACTCCATCAAATCGGAAGAGCACTTCAGGGGAAATTTTCAACCTTGGTTCAATTGCAGTTTCTTGGTATAGTAGGAAACAAAGGTCAGTTGCACTTAGCTTAGCAGAGGTTGAATACATGGTTGCCAGTCAGGCAGCATGTGAGGCCATTTGGATGTGGAAAATTCTAGTTGGGTTGTTTGATCAGAGGATGGATCCAACTGTGATATATTGCGATAATCAGAGTTGTATCAAACTCTTTGAGAATCCAGTATTTCATGACAGGTCCAAGCACATTGATATATGGTATTATCATCTTCGAGACTGTGTGGTGAAGAGGATCATGTTGTTGCAGTATGTTTTGACTGAGGAGCAGGATGCAGATATTTTGACTAAGGCATTGTCAAAATGCAAATTCGAGTTCCACAAAGACAGGATCGAGGTGACAGATAATCCCTTTCTTGTTGAGAGGGAATGTTGAAAATAGCAACAAGAAATGCTAAAAATAGAAATGTTAAAAATAGAAATTGTTATAAATAGAATTTTAGGATACATTCCAATTTTAATTAGTCCCTAAATTAAAATTGTGAATTAAAATTCAAATTTTAGCTCAGTAATTGTTTGTAAAATAATTAATTAATTCATCTTGAGTTAACGAGTTAGAGAAAATAAAACATGAAGTCTATGTGAAGACATCCAACAGTTATCCCTTTAATTGAGGAAGTTATCCCTTAATTAAGGAGATCAAGATGAATTGTACTTTGAGTTGTAATTACTTAGCTCAGTTAACTGAGTTAAGTCTAGTTAGATTAGTTCCAACAGTTTGTGGAACTGATTGTGAGTTCAGTTAGTCAATGCATGCATGCATGCAACTAGTGTACTTCAGATAACTGAATATTCTCTCATTAATAACTCAAGCATGTTAGTTCAGACAGAGACCCAGTTGAGATCAGAGGATGGGACAATGTACTATCAGTTGTTGGAATATTCCCATGAGGACATCTCTTGCATGCAGAAGAAATTCTTTCCTTGAGGATTGCGCAGTTATTTCTGAGTTTGGTGAGAAGTGTGTGAGGTAAACACACAAGTGGCAGCTTGAGGACCCAGGAGAAACTGCACAAGGAAATAGGAGGTTTGGAGGACTGAAGGAAGGTATATGTTTTGTCTATTATGTCTATGAGTAGCAGTGAGTGATTGCACTGAGAGCTAGATAGCTTGTGAGCTAAAGCTTTGTGTAATCCTGAGATATTTCCACTTGTATGATAATACAGATAGCGGGGTTTTTCGCTGAGGCTTTCCCCAGAGTATTCCTCTGTCTTCATGTGTGATTGATTTCTCATTCTTTGTTATATGTGTTCTATTTGATCTTG
The DNA here is from genome assembly GCA_000404065.3 of Pinus taeda. Lineage (NCBI taxonomy): Eukaryota > Viridiplantae > Streptophyta > Pinopsida > Pinales > Pinaceae > Pinus > Pinus taeda. Next base: position 94,412 of record APFE031038866.1, read on the forward strand.
CTCAAAATTGACTAAGCTTCCACAAGTTTGTTGTAGAAGTAGATCTAGTATTTTGCTTTAGTATATTGCATTATCAGGTGATCTACAGTGAGAATTTCTACAAATTATATATAATAAGATAAACATAAGTCATGTTGGTTATCAAAAGGATGATATTTTCATGAAAGTTACGGCTTAGGAAACAATGTATTGAATCTAGCTATAAAATGGACAATAAATTTTGACAATTTGGAGGCTTGTCATAACTTAATCTTGGTTTCAAAAGTTGGGGAAGAAGAGCTTGAGGGTACTCATACTTCCCTTAGCGTTGTGATGTAAATTTCAATGTCTATTGTGGTCACTTGGGTGGCCCTTATGCTAGTTACATTAGAAGGTATTTTGTAGAATTTATGGGAATAAAAATTAAATTATAAGATACATGTTTAAAGTTAACTTCAAGATGAAGTTCTTTGAAGAGAGAGAGTATGCAATGCCCCATATTATTATTAATTAAAAAATGAATATTGAATAATAAAAAGGAGAAATAAATAATTAAATAAAAAAATACACTTTCAATATAATAATAAATAAATAAATAAAAGAAACTCTTTTATTAATAAAAAAGGTATAAATGAGTAAATAAGTTTATGAAGAAACTAAATTAAGAAAATCTTAAGATAAAAAACAAAAAAGCATGATGACACGTGGATTTTGTGCAAGGCGTTTTTTATTTTGGTTTTAGGATAAAGGAGTTCTATTTAATAGATGAGAATAATGTGAGGCATCCTTTTCATATAGAGTTATGGGAAATCATGGATTAGGCACTAATAGAGGTAGTTGATTGAAGACTCGAGGATGGCTAATTGTAGAATATATGTTGCATCTGAACCTGTGGTTGGGTGGAGATTTGTCCCTCGCACAATGGTTGCAATAAGCTAGATCATAGTTCAAAGTGTAATAATTATGAATCATAGCATTACAAGTAAGTGGGTTTCTTCATCTCACATGTAAGTCTTTCATCGCTCATTTTTTTTTGTTTGCTTATGTGAGTCCTGAGATGGTTTGCATGACTAACATATGGCTTGGGTAGCCATGACCCAAAGCATCTAAGCCGCTAAAATTAGCCATAGATCACACCTGGAATGAGCCACACCAACCCTTAGCATGGTTGGATTTTTGCCCATGGAATTTCAAACCAGCGGCCTTCACATCACAAAGTATCTTAACAAAACACCCTAGCACCATTTGCTTTATGCTCCATGGGTCTTCTTTCACTGCTCATTACTCTTGTGGATTTTATTAATGAAATCTTATTTTTATTTATCAATCAATTGTTAGGATTTATGTTTGTGATTTTATCAATCTTTGAAGTTTGGATCATTACACTGAACCTAAATTCTTCTTCTTCTTTTTCCTTTTTTCCTTTTTTACTCCAATGAGAATATTACTCCTAGTGTAGTATTATTGTATTAATGAAATTCCTGGATTCTTTTTAAATGAAATTCCCAAATATTTTTAAATGTAAATATATAAGAATTTTACTGCAAAAGCAACTGGGATCTATACTATCATAAAGATAAATGAGTATGAAGTATTGTATGTCATATTTAACTAAATATTATCTCCTAATAGAATTATAAACTTACAAAGTATTGTATCTAATAAAATGATGAATTTACAAAATATTATATCCTAATAAAATTATTATGAAGTTACAATTTGAGTAAAGGATAAACTGATAAACTATTTCACGCTCCTATTGGAGGAGGAACCATTAACTGTTGAACCAAAGCTCATACACTTTGCAAAAGAAACAACATAAATACAATACTTATGGGTGGACATCAAAAGTCTTATAATAATAAAAAATGTGATTTTTTTTATAACACTTATTAAATTCAAGTTGTTGTTAGAAGAACATAAGAAGCCCATATTTCTACCAGATGAAGATGACGAACTAGTTAATTAAGTAATAAAAGATAATAATAATGAATATTATTAAGTGCGGGAGGTTATTATGTGGGTGATTTTTATAGGGTTGAATGACTAAGGTTATAATAAATGAGGATTGGAGTGAAGGATTATAGGGGTTAAAAGTAAAAGTGATTAGAGGTTTTTGTTTGGTCAATTTAATGTTCTTAAATTGCAAGCATAAATTATCGATCGAAGTTGGTAAACTTATGAAGTGTAAGTGCACTATATATGCTAGAAGTCTTTCTTTTAGTTTGTAAGATGATGGTTATATTTGTTTTGGGGATTTTCATTGTTATCTAGGTTCCTATTTTTAAGCATTATATGAGAGTTAGATTTCTACAAATTAATGAATGGAAGTTGAGCTATTGTTAGGCTAATCTACTAGGTCATATCTATATTGAGTATCATTCTAAAACATTTTATGTTAATCATTCTAAAATTATGAACCTATTATAAACACATTACTGCAATAAAATAGAGTATTGAAATTCAAATGATTCTAAGAGCAAGAAAACGATCCTTTAAAAGTTGTCTGCAAAGTATATGCAAATTATGATTCTAACGAAATGATGAAATAGTGAAGTAAGGAAACTAAGCTAGAACGAAATGACAATGCAATAACGGAAAGAGATAAAATGAAATAAATTTAACCTCGACTATCTGTAGGGACCTTCCGCATACAGTAGGTGTAAATCATGCTCAAATACGCATCGAATAACTGAAAGGTAACTTTAATTCAATATGAGAACAAAGGTCTGTTTCACACAATTTCTTCAGAGATTAACTATTACTTATTTGTTATCCTTTACAGAGGATACATAATTATAGATAAAATGTGTGCTCAACAGTTTGAGACTTCTATGCCTACAGGTATTTTAATCAATCCTTATTCAAATTTGAAACTTAAACATTAAAAGTGTTATCTCAACGATTTGCTATTTGGAAAGCAAATCGGAGAAACGTGATACATTTAGACTTCTGCTGCTACATGTTTGACCCGTGCCTTTGACCGCGCCACTGTGTGATTCCTTCAGTGAATAGGCTCAAGCAAATAGGAGAAGATCCATGAGGGGATCGATCCTCAACCGCTCATGTGCTTCCTTGCTTTGTTGGCGCACCAGAACCTCGCAAACCATGGAGATAGCTACAGATTTGTAAAATAGTTGTAGAATCATGTTAATTTTGTAGCTAACACAATCTTTAACATAATAATAAGGCACATTAATGAATATGAAAAATAAGACGTATGATAGTTTTTACCTTATCAAAATCTGTGGTTATACTTCTTTTATTGAGTTGATAGCGATGATGAAGAAAGGAAAATGGAGGAAAAATGGTGTCAAAACAAAGTAGTTATGGAACTCTACATTCCCCCACATCGAAGATTTTGTATGTCCTCATACAAGACACAAAATTGATATCTTTGTTTAACTACTGCATTTCCCTGGACAATTCTGCCAGTTCATCTAACTTCAACCTTTTCACTTTCTTACCAGTCATTGTCATCCTTGGTTTTCTCATGAGGATCTTGTATTTCAAGTTTATAACCTGTCTTGTTCTTCTTAGACCACAGACTTAGATGTAAAAGGAGGTTATCACTCCTAGCTATTTGGATTTCATTCTGTGCTTTTAAGGCTTGATTTTCATTTTTAATGTACCTGTTTAATGTCTCCAGTTCGAAGATTTCATGTTTTAATACATTGATTACTGGAGGTTCTTGTGGTTCATTAAATTGGACTTCTTCTTCCTCTTGAATTGGAATTGATGTTCTAGTTGCATCCCTTTTCTCCATGGATTCAGTATAATCATAAATCTCTTGTTGCACAAGATCAATTTTTGGCGTTCTTCATCCTGGACTCTAAGGAGGTGTGGTGAAAGTTGGTGATGAAATTCTTGGAGATGTTCTCGAAGAAATTCTTGAATCTTCTTCTAGCTCTGATTTTTCTTATGTTTCTTCATTGATATGTTATGATTTTTTAGGGTAATTTTTTTGTTGAGTTGAGTATGGTACTCCTTAGACCTGTGACAAGGGTCTTTTGAGTTTTCTTACTTTCTGTTTTAGGCTTCTCTATTTGAGATGAAATCTCTATCTCTTTACTATCTTTATTTCTTCTAACATCTCTTTTGTTTATTTTCTCTAAAATTTCTGCAAGATGGATGTCATCCTATGACAATTCCTGTAATTGTTGTGGTTCTTGTTCAGTGTTCTATCAATTTTTCTTTTCCTTCCCCTCTTAGTTTTTCTACTATTTGGCTGCTCATGAGTACCCTCCTAAAAGTGATTCCTTACTAAAAGCTTTCCCAATTATCACCTATGTTTTGGAGATGAAATTCAACAAGTATTTTGACTAGACCATGGTGATAAATTGTATTATCTATGGACTAAATTCTCCTTTGAACATTCCTTGGCATCTTTCTTAGACTATTCAACAACAGATATTGAAGATTTATCTCATTTTCTTCAAGAAAATTCATTAGCAACCGAATGTGGTAGAAAAACATACATCCAAACCTTCCTTCGCGGGTAACAAATTTTTGGATTATTAGAAGCAAATTCCTCCACTTACTTTTTAATGTCATGCTTGGGATGCCCTTCTTGAAAATGGTGGTGTCCATGGTTGATTTCTTTAGGAAAACCTTCTAGTTTTCTCTTTCAATACCTCTATTTTTGAACCATTTTTCTCCAATCCATGCAGTCTAGTAGCTTCAGCTATAAATGAATCTGTCACTATAAATTTTATGTCTCCTATCTCTACTTCGACTCCATCAAAAGCCCTAGCGAAGGATTTGGTCATTTATTTATGGAAGCCATCAAATTTCTCTATAAATTCTAGCCATTGCGCCCTCTGCAACAATTATTTTGTCTGTGGATACCCCTCCAAAAATTTCTTCCCTGTTGGCTCTATTCTGACTATCACTCCCATGGCTCAGAAGCTTTGTTTCAAAAATTGTTTTGTTTGATAGGGTAGGACTGCTTGATAGGGTTTTTAGAACGGAAAGGCCAAGAGCATGAGTGATGGAATAATGAGAGCGTAGGTAGTGAGGGTATAAGAGAGTGTGGCAGAATCTAACCCATTAAGAGCATTCATGTTTATGATTTGGGCAATCAGATCAATGGATCGGGATGTGAGTCGGAATATGAGTTATGATGACAGGGAGTGAATGGCGTATTATACTCAATTTGAAATGACACTAAGCAAAGTATTTAGGTAGAAATCACATAAGATAATTTTTTGGCCAATATGTTTCGAACCAACAAGTGTGATTCATCATCAGGACTAGATGAAGAGGCAGACCATGACAAAGGCTTAAATAGCAATAATGTTTTTGATTTTCGGTAGTACCATGTCTATATAATTCATATATGTAATGCTTTGATCCCTATTATTAAATTAAAGAGTTGCATGCCTTTGAATTGTTTGCTTGCTAACCTTTGGTTACCATTTTTTATGTTGTCTCCAGGTACTTTGCAGCGGAGGGAATCAATCATTCCTTCAATTGTATCATCAGAAGTTTCTGTCAAATTGGCTGCAGAAATTTATTAGAGCTGCAGAAAATCAACAATTCTATAGCCATTTATTTTTTTAAAAAGAAAGGGATGCAAGAAAATGGTACTCTAGAAAATGGGATACAAAGAAAAATTAAGATTCAAGAATTCTTGGTTTTTGCCTTGAATTTTCTGTATAAACATGCCAACAATTGTTGGTTTTCATGTTTATATAATTTATTTACTTATTTTAGATTTTTTTATATGAAAAAGGAAAATTTTTAAGATGGAGAAGAAGAAGAATTCTTCTTGACCAACTTCAAATCAGAGTTGTTCTAGAAAATCTTTACAAATTCCTCCTTTGTCATTGGCTTATGATAGATCTTGAGTCGATGTCCATTCACTAAGAGAGGAAATTTTTCTTCATCAATAGTCCTAATTCTGACTGCTCCACTATCAAAAATATTTCCAATCTCATAAGGCCCAAGCCAGTGAGTTTGAAATTTTACTTGGAAATTTTTTGAACTTTGAATCAAAGAGTAATGCCCAGTCTTCTAGCTGAAATTTTATTTCTTTGATGTATTTATCATGCCATCTAGATCTCTGTTGTTGGACTAAACTAGTCTTCTGGATAGAATATTGCCTTATTTCATCAAGTTCGTTGAGTTGTCCCATTCTTTTCTTTTGTGCTTCTGATAAGTCAAGTCCCAACTTGACTGTTGTCTTATAGGTCTGAATCTGGAACTCAATTGGAAATAGGACTTTCTTCCCATAAACAAGTTCATATGGAATATGCCCTATAGTTCTTCTCCATGTGGTACGATAGGCCCATAAAGCTTCTAGAAGATTTTCTGCCCAATCCCTTCTGTGCAAGTGAACTGTCTTGGTGAGGATTGCTTCAATCACTTTGTTGATAGACTCTACTTGTCCATTTTCTCGTGGATGGTATGGAGTAGATTTCCAATGCTTGATTTTATATTCTTCCACTATCTTTTGCACTACTCTGGATGTAAATTGATTTCCTTGATCTGTTACAATCTCTCTTGGGACACCAAAATGAGTAAAAATATCCTCAACAAGAAATGAAACTACAACATTTTCAGTAGCAAAAGAAAGTGCTTTAGCTTCTACCCATTTAGTAACATAATCAGTGCATACAAGAATTTATTTTTTTTTGTTTTAAAGATGGATTAATTGGTTCAACAAAATCCAAAGCCCAATTTCCAAAAGGTTCAATGAGTACCTGAGATTGTAGTGGCATTTCATTTGAAGGAATAGGTTTCCCCATTCTTTGACAGATATCATACCTCTTAATATATTCCTTGGCATCCTTAAAAAGAGAAGGTCAATAATATCCTAAGAGAAGGGCTTTATAAGCAGTTATTTTGTCAACAAACTAACCTCCACATGGTTCATCATGGCATGCTTTAAGTATCTTAGGTATTTCATCTTCTCTTACACACCTTCAGATGATGAGATCTGGTCATGTCTTGTATAATTCTTCGTTTATCCATGAATAAGATGCATTTGTTTAGATTATTCATCTATTTTCTCTAGGAAACAAATAGGAGGGTAACTTCCCTGCAACCAAATAATTAGCAATATCTGCGAACCAAGGTGATTTAGTAGGCACTGGAAAAATATACTCATCGGGAAATTTATCCTCTACAGGTGTATCATTGTTATCATTTTGAATTCTAGATAAAAAGTCAACAATTGTGTTATGTTTTCCTTGTCGGTCCAGAATGGTGATGTTAAATTCTTACAACAGTAATAGCCATCTTGTTACTCTACCATTAGTAATTGGTTTGTTCATTAAATATCTAATGGAAAAATGGTCCGTATGAATGAAATTTTCATAGTCAGTGATGTAATGTCTGAATTTATTAATGGCATGAATGACAGCTAAAAACTCCTTTTCAGTTACAATATAATTTAGCTCCGCAGGAGTTAAATTTTTACTGGTATAATAAATGGCATAAAGAGTGAGATCCTTTTGTCCTAACACAACTCCTAGAGTTGTTTCTAAAGCATCAATTGATATATGAAAAGGAAATTTCCAATTATGTCCTTTTAAGATAGGTGCTTCAGAGATCTTCCTTTTCAAAGTTTCAAAGGCCTTTTGACAATCAGAGTTCCAACTGAATTAACAGTCTTTGGTAAGTAATTTGAAGAGTGGATATGAAATATTTGTGAAGTTTTCTATGAATCTTCTATAATATCCAGTAAAACCAAGAAAACTCCTAACATCTTGTTGACAACTTGGGACTGATAATTTGGAAATAATTTCTACCTTAGATGAGTCTACCTTAATTCCATTTCCTAAAATATGGTGACCTAAAAAAATTCATTTATTAAACATCATAAAAAATTTCTCATGACTTAATGAAATATTTGCTTCTTTGCATCTTATGAGAACTTTTTCTAAATTTTCAAGTGCTTCTTCAAAAGAATTTCCGTAAACCGTAAAATCATCCATATACACTTCAACACAATCATGAATAAGATCAGAGAAAATTCCTAATACTTCTCTTCGGAATGTTGTTGAGGCATTGCATAATCCAAAAGGAAGTACTTGGTAAGCATAAGTCCCCCATGGACAGATGAATGTGGTTTTGTCTTGATCTTCAGGTGCTACATGAATTTGACTATACCCACTAAAACCATCCAAGAATGATAAATATGTTTTTCCTGCTAATGTGTCTAAAACTTGATCTATGAAAGGAAGTGGAAAATGATCTTTCAAATTAGCTTTATTTAATTCCCTGTAATCAATAGATACTCTCCATTTTCTATATTTTTAGGAATGATCACTAGGGGTGAAACCCATTGACTGTTTGATATTGGATAAATGAAATTTACATTTAACAGTTTCTGCAATTCCTCTTTGACAATTTCCTTTAAGTTTGGATTCTTTCTTCTTTGTGGTTTTCGATGGTCTAGCATTTTCTTCAATATAAATATAATGCATGCAAGTTTTAGGATTAATTCCCTTCATATCAATGTATTCCCATGCATATGCAGAAGAGTTTTTTTGCAATATTTCTTCCAGTTTCTTTTTTTGTAATTCTTCCAAGTTTTCATTGACGTTCAAAATTTTCCCTCGGAAAATTTCTATTGAAGAGTTTCCAAATTTTTCCATAGAATGTAAAGGCGTTTGTCTAGATGATAGATATTCAATATTACATTGTTCTTGAAAAATATGACTATTGTCACAATATAAAGAGGTTTTATTATTTTCTATCGAATTTAAAATTTGATCATCTTCATTTATTTATGCAATAGTGAAAATTGGTTGTATATCATTATCATCGTCTATCCATTCTTCATTTTATACTTCTATCATTGTTTTTGCAGTGGGTATAATGTAAATTTATTTGTCGAGCTTCCATTTAAGATAAACATGTCCCCTGATCTACAACTGATAAAAGCATCGGTTGTAGCTAACCATGGCCTTCCTAAAACTAATGGATGTCCTCTGAAATTATTCTTGGGTGTTAAAAATCATGAAATCAACGGGATATTCCCAAGAATCTAAGGATACATATATATCTTCTAACACACCATCAGGTTTAATTACAGATCTATTTGTTAATTGTAACAATGTTGGTGTGTATTGAAGATTATGAAGCTTCAATTTATCCATAGCTTGTTTGTTCATTATGTTTATGGATGCTCTTAGATCAATCAGTGCGTTTGGTATTTCAGTTCCATTGATGTGTGTTTTCACAATGGGGCTTCCTGGATCTAAATATTTTTGAATTGTTGTCTTTCCCATCATGATATCTGCAATACTTTAGAATAGTTGAATTCTTTTTATTTCTTTTCTTTTTCTTCATGATCCTTGAGTACTTAGTCCCTTAATTGCTTTTGTAAAAAATCGGTATTTCTTTTATTGCTTGTAATAAATGAATTTTTATACAGACATTTTTCAATTCATCTAACATATATAATCAAGAAATATGTTTTGTTTTTCTACTCCTTTATTGATTTTCAACCTTTCAGGAAAAGGTGGTCTTGAGACAGAAACTAAAGGTTGTTGTATAATAGAAGCATTATTAGAATGTATAGGATTTTTTTTGTTTCGATATTTTCTTTCTGAGGAAGGGAAATCTCTTCTTCAAAGTCATCATTATCTTTTTGGGAATTCTTTTATGTTTCCTGAATAACAAAAAATGGTTTCTTCCTTTCTAATACTCTACTAGACCTTAATTGAACATTATTCAAATCTAATGGAGTTATCATATAAGTTTGAGGATTTTGTCCTTCTAAGTTGTAAATAGGTTGTGAAGTTTAATTGTTTGGGTTTGGAAATGGTTAAACGGGTAATTGATTTGGTCTTTGTGGAAATGGCAAAGAAAGTTGTGGATTTACATTTTGAGCTTAAGTTTGAGGTAACTGGTTGGGTTGAGGGAAGTATTGTGATGGAAATTTTGGATAAGGTGGTGGATATTGTTGATATTGAGAATATCTTCCATAAGGATTTTTCCATCCTTGATTTCAAGATTGTGGTTGAGCCCAAGGTTTCCATGGCATAGGTGGATTCCCATTATTTTGTGAAGATTGTGCAAATTGTTGAGGATTAAAGCCTTGATTTTGATTTATTTGAGGATTTTTCCATGTTCTTTTGGCAATAAAATAAAGAGGGTCTACCTGATTTGGCATTCCTTCTTCACTGAACATAACCTTAAGACCTGGTATAGAAGGACAATCTTTTGTATCATGATTTTCCACACATACAACACAGGTTTCTATGCTTTTTAAATCTAAAGGACATTAGCTCAGAGCATGTTTTTTTCTACACCTAGGACAAAATATGGATAATGCAACATTTTCGACTTTCTTCTTGTTCTATATTTTAAGGGTGTCAATTTGCTCACTGAGACTCCCTAAAATATATGTCTTAAAATTATCAAACAAACTACCTAATTCTTCCCTACTTACTGTCTCGGCTGCATATTAATTTACTCTTGATAAAAGAGGATCCCCCATACTTAAATTCAAAAAGAGTCAAGGGATCTCTACTTGAATGGTTCATGAGGCACAATACTTGCTAAGGTTTTGCAAATGGGGTAGCAAGCTTAGTGGGCTTGATTGTGGGGAAAAACTCCACAGTTAAGCGCGCTTGAGCCAGAGGAGTTCTGGGATGGGTGACCTCCTGGGAAGTCCTGGTTACCGGGTGCAAGCCCCGGAAGTGATGATTGATGCTATGTGATTCACTCTCCACTTGTCACTAGTTTCAATCCCACTTCTTCACCCCTGTGAGCATCACCGATGCAATGAGTGCTAAGTGAACTATTCAAAAATCATGAGAAATTAGTCAGTTACGACTACCTCTCATGAAAATGGTCATACGTGAATGACTTACTTAACGCAGTTGAATCCCAAAAAATGATATCTAAAAGAGGATCCCTTAGACTTTTCCCTGTTCTTGCTTTACCTCTTGAAATATGTACACATAAATCACAAATATCTGCAAATGGTAACTGAGAAATATCACCTTTTCCCATTAGATTGGGAAGATCAATCCACTCATCTTTAATGGATTTTCGTAAGAGAGCTTTCAAAGTTTCCTCATCCAGATTATTCATTTTTTCCCTTTCGATATTATAAACAAATCTTTCAACAAAATATTCAAGATTTTCATCTTCTTTTTGTACCATTTTAAAGACTAGATCTTTAATGCTATGAGGCCCACAATAATCCTTGTATTTCTCCAAGAATGCTTCTTTCATTTGTCCCCATGTTCTTATAGAATTCGTTCCTAAACCCATAAACCATTTTAATGTTGAATCCTTTAAGTTGCAGGGAACAATTTTAGTTTTTGAGCCTCATGTAGATAATCATATGATCTACATAATACTTCAAATTCAAAGAGAAATGTCTCTGGGTCTTCACTTCTTATTCCATGAAAATTAGGGAGGATAGAAGGCGAGATGTTTTTCATTTTTAATGGTGTATCCTCATCAAGGATAGGGAATATAAAAGGTTATGGATATCCTCTACCTCTACCTCTACCACCTCCTCTATTTCCTCCTCCTCCCTCTTCAGCCATGACAGATTCCTCATAATAAATATCTGATTCTACAACAGGATTATCTAACTTTTCTTCTAGTTCTTCTGGTTCCTCTATCAATGGTTTGAAGTAAGTTTCTTGTTCCTCTTCTTCAATAGGAACTTCCAACTCTTGACCTAGAAGTTGTTCTCCAGTTGAATATAGAAAAAATTATTCCTGTTGTTGGAGATGTAGGATCTACTTCGACTACAACTTTTGTTGATGAAGTTGGTGAACCTTTAGGTTGGATTTCAGATCTCAAGACTTCAGGAAGTCTATATTGGCCTGCTATGGATGGAATTTGAGTTTGTGTGGGTGGTGTGGCACTACATGGTCGTGGTGGAGTGAGTGATGATGTGAGAATTAAAATTCTTCCTCGACCTATAAAACTACCTCTAGAATCTCTTTCCTTATGCATATCATGTTTTTATTTGATTTTTTTTGTAAGGCTTCTATTTACAATTCTCCGTCAACGGCACCAAAATGTTTGGTCAATTTCATGTTCTTAAATTGCAAGCATAAATTATCGGCCGGAGTTGGTAAACTTATGAAGTGCAAGTGCACTATATATGCTAGAAGTCTTTCTTTTAGTTTGTAAGATGATGGTTATATTTGTTTTGGGGATTTTCATTCTTATTCAGGTTCCTATTTGTAAGCATTATATTAGAGTTATATTTCTACAAATTAATGGGTGGAAGTTGAGTTATTGTTAAGACTAATCTACCAGGTCATATCTATATTGAGTATTGTGTTAAAACATCTTACGTTAATAATTCTAAAATTATGAACCTGTCATAAACACCTTACTACAATAAAACAGAGTATTCAAATTCAAATGATTCTAAGAGCAATAAAACGATCATTTAAAAGTTGTCTGAAAAGTATATACAAATTATGATTCTAAAAAGCATGAAGGTAATCTTCTAACACTGACTAAAGAGTATATAAAAGTTTTGATTCTAAAAGCATGAAAACAGCCTTTTAACACCGACTGTATTTAAGTGAAAAAACATTGAAGAAACTAAACCATTAAACGACTGTGAATAAATTCAAGTGCAAACGAAGTAACGAGAGTTAATTGAGTTATAACGAAATGATGAAATAGTGAAGTAAGGAAACTAAGCTAGAACAAAATGACAATGCAATAACGGAAAGAGATAAAATGAAATAAACTTAACCTCGACTGTCTGCAGGGGCCCTCCGCATACAATAGGTATAAATCACACTCAAATACGCATCGAATAACAGAAAGGTAACTTTAATTCAATATGAGAACAAAGGTCTGTTTCACACAATTTCTTCAGAGATTAACTATTACTTCCTTGTTATCCTTTACAGAGGATACATATTTATATATAAAATGTGTGATCAACGGTTTGAGACTTCTATGCCTACAATTCTTTTAATCAATCCTTATTCAAATTTGAAACTTAAACAGTAAAAGCATTATCTCGACGATTTGCAATTTGGAAGGAAAATCAGAGAAATGTGATGCATTCAGACTTTTGTTGCTACGTGTTTAACTCGTGCCTTTGACCACGCCACTATGTGATTCCTTCAATGAATTGGCTTGAGCGAATAGAAGGAGATCCATGAGGGTATCGATCCTCAACTGCCCATGTGCGTCCTTGCTTTGTTGGTGCACCAGAACCCCACAAACCATGGAGATAGCTACAAACTTGTAAAATAGTTGCAGAATCATGTTAATTATGTAGCTAATGCAATCTTTAACATAATAATAAGGCACATTAACAAATATGAAAAATAAGACATATGAGAGTTTTTACCTTATCAAAATCAATGGTTTTACTGCTTTTAGTGAGTTGATAACGATGATGAAAAGAGGAAAATGGAGGAAAAAGGGTGTCAAAACAAAATAGTTATGGAACTCTATAGTCTCATAAGTTAGATATTTACGATAATTAATATGGATTTATCTTAATTATTAAAAGTATAATGCAATGGATATGAAGGTAATAATATAGCAATTTTTCTCTAATTATAATTAGTCTAAAGTGTATTTAAAATTAATATTTTTAATTAATTTAAAATAATTAACCATTATAATTAATTATTATTTTTTTATGTATTACTTATTTTAGTTGCTCCAGGTGGATTACGTTAGGGGAAGTTTAATAATTAATTACTAAAAAAAATTAAATGCTCAAATTTATTAACAAATTATTATTATATATAAATTATTATTAAAAGCTTATTTATTATAAGTAAAAAAATAGTGGTTTATGGTTTTGTTTTTGTGGTTGTGTCTATGATTTGTGTGTTGATAGCCGAAATTTTGTTCAATTAGCTCTTTGTCTTGTGCAGTGCAAGATGGTGTGGTGTTTCATGACCATCCCAACTCTCATCTTAACATGGTGACAAATCATTTTGGTGGTTCATTCCCCTACATTAGCAAAGTCAAATTGTTTGGATTTTGGCAACGATTTTCTCCCCTTCATAGGACATATTCTTTTATGACTCATAATTTATTGCCAGCCAAAAGCACAAGCTAGCTCACCTTTCAATATATCTTGGGCTTCCTCCCATACCATATTAATCGATGGATGGATGGTATTTGGCTAGGTTTTTTTAAGATCTACAACTCGCAAATGTTGGATCAATATCATATGCTCACTCCCACAAGTTCACTTAGTAGTTTCTTAACCCTTCCAAGCCTAGCACAGGCAATGTGATTTTGAATCAGGGAAATGGAACTTACATCACCTTGGTTCCTCCTCCTCCCTCTCACCATGCTCATTTGTTTGTTAAGTTTCTTATGTATCCCTCTATTCCTTTTGGTCAGGCACCAAAAGGCAAAGTGCATTAAGGGAGGAGTTGATTTTGTGAGCTAAGACTTCCATGGTTTCTAATAAGTGTATTTGTATTCAAAAAGAAATGGTCTCAATGGTGATTAGTAAATTTGTTCCTTTGGAGGAGATATCAAATGTTTTGGGGAAAACCTTGGTTAGACACTTATGTAGTAAAGTGTTATGTGCTAATTTGATCCTTCTCTAGTTGGACTCAAATTGGTATCCTATTCTAGGATACTCATTGGTTTTCGATGTTTTGGTCCAGGGATGGATTTGTTTAAAATTCTCCCTTGAAGTGGGAATTGATCTTATTTTGGGTCAGGATTGGAATCGAGGGCCTATGGGACTAGTTCTCTAGAAATGGTCAATGTATTTTGACCCAACTCATGTTCTAATAGCAATTCAGTCAACCAGGTTGGGAGGAAATCTCGCTTAGTGAAGGCTCAACAATGGAAATGATGAACTTTAGGAAAGGAACAAAAAACTATTGTGAGGGCCCTTGGAGCAAGTGATGGGACTCCAAAATAGGTAAATCATAAGGCCCATAAATCCACTCCTAATAACATAAAAACTATTTTAAACCCACCTTTTCCACTTAATGATACATTCTCCTAGCTTAATGGGTTCTTAGGAGAGTCAATGAGGGTTTTCAAATTTTATGCGCTAAGCTTAAAGAAGACTTGTCAATGTCTAGGGGCCTTGCAATGGATGCCTCTCAGTCAACCAAGTTGGGAGGAAATCTCGCTTTATGAAGGCTCCACAATGGAAATGGACTTTAGGAAAGGAACAAAATAAACTATTGTGAGGGCCCTTGGAGCAATTGATGGGCCTCCAAAATAGGTAAATCATAAGGCCCATAAATCCACTCCTAATAACATAAAAACATTTTTAAACCCACCTTTTGCACTCAATGATACACTCTCCTAGCTTAATGGGTTCTTAGGAGAGTCAATGAGGGTTTTCATATTTTATGTGCATTAACATGTGTATTGTGCATTATCTGAAGAGATATTGCACATATTTCAATAGATCTAGCACTAGAGATATTCTTGGGGCTTGTTCCCTGTTGTTGAAGAGCCTTAACTCTGATGAAAAAGGGCATTTAATGCCCCTTCTTGTTGTTGTGAGGTGGATTAGGAGCAAGATCCCCTTTTCTAGGAATTTTTGGGGGGCAATGTAGTCATCCTCTCAAGGAGATTGCTCCCCACTCGTTGTATAAATAATAATCTCAAGTAGCCCAGTAGAGATGCAGAGAACATTGTGAAGAATAGGAGGAGAGACTAGATTTATATTTCCAAGCAAGTTGTAATCATGTTTAAATATGAAAATAGTTTCTCAATTAATGGAAGTGGTGTTCTATTTTAGCTCCTAGTTTGGCTTTCCTATAAGGGACTTTGAGCAGCCTTTAGTTGGGTCCACCCCAAGAGCTCCAGAGCCCTCCTATAATTTTTATTCGTATCATGTTTTTATTTTTTTTGTAGCATTTCTGAAAGTTACCATTTCATAGCAATCAAGGATGGTTAATTAGAAGGTTTTTATGAACAACTCTTTCTTACAAGTTAGCTAAGCATTTTATTATAGTAGTTGCACTAGTTAATGTCATTTCAAATCTTCATTTATTTTATTTATCTCACTGTTCATATTTATTGTTCGTTGTTTTCTCATTTACTATTCACTATTTTCTTTTTGTCGTGTAGCCAGTTTTGCAACTACATGTTATACACGGCATTTATTTTTACTAGGTAAATTTGCAATAAGTTGTCGTGAAGCTTTCATCATGTTGTTTTTATCATTTTCTAACATTTGCATAGCTTCTTTTCCTCTCAAACCCATATTTTGCTTGGTTACATGCTGAAAATATCCCCTGTATCAAAGTTGTGACAAAGCAATCGAGTATTTCTTTCAAGGAAAGGTCACGCGCCTCGTTGAAAGAAGCATAATATAATATTGATAGATTATGTGTAGACATGGAAATAGTTTATTTATCATGTGACAACTTATTCTAGCTTCACTCTTTGGAATCCATTTGTCACTCTATTTTGGAAAAGGAATAAATCTTATGGTAGATGAAGAGTCGTGCCATTTTGGTTAAGGAAGGAGATAACAATACGAAAAAATTTCACCAATATGCTTGTTATACGGAATTTATGACTACAAACATAGGTATCCTCCCTAGACCTAGTGGCCTAGTCGAAGACAATAGAAATCCAATACAGGGATTTAAGAGAGCCATGCTTAGGTATTTGCGTAGGGGTGATGACAAGGTGTTCATGGATGTTGATGGATCTAGATTGTAGGCCTATTGACCAAATATGACAAAATGGACTATAACAATGCTAACTACAAGAAAAATCTAGACATGATATGTGAGATTAGGACATCAAATGAATTAATGGTTCACTTGTTCAAGGATATGGTAGAAGGAGTTCATCATCTTTAGTCTCTCTTCAAGGAATAGAATGGATGCTCGATTCAATAAATTATGGGGGTAATTTTCTCAATGTTATGAATAAGAATTTTGAGGAATAAGTTTCAGAGTATAAGGTATTAGAGGCCCTATCCTCCATACATAAAAGCAAGAGCCCAAGGCCCAATGGACTCGGAGTGGAATTCTTCTTAGGGTTCTATGATCTCTTGAAGGAAAATCTTTTAAAAGCAAAATCCCTTAGTAGGCTAATGCACAAAGCCAGGTCTCAAGGTAGGTTACGAGGAATTAAGGTATCATAACAAGAGTCCATATCTCATCTACTATTTATGGATGATGTGTTATTTTTCATGCAAGGGGCCTCTTAGGATTTGACATTTAATGTTTAATGGTGAACATGGAAATCATTTTGAGAATTCATGTCATTCCTTATCATAAGTTGGAAGTATCACTCAGGCGGATTAAGGAATCCCTTCTATTCCCTCTAAAGGATCTAGATTTACTTGACTCTACTTAAATTGGTCTTAGAGATCATTCATGTGTATTGGACATATATTGAGGTGGTACCAAAAAGTAATTCTTTAAAAGATAAGAAAAGTTAGGTTTTCAATTCCTATGGTCGAGCTCGAAACTCTCCAGAGCCATCCCCAAGTCAAATGGAGTTGGGTGGCTTTTCTAAAAAATTTGGGGGGTGGGGAGTAAAAAGGCATCTACTTTTTAGCACCCTCCTTGGTAGCCAAAAACCTTTGGAGGATCAACCATAATTCGACCCTCTAGGGCAAAGTTATGAAATCCAAGTACTTGGAAAATATTTTTGTTGAAGAATAGTATAGACTTCTTAATAAATCTGCAAAATGCTCTGTTGTTTGGAAATCGTTGGTGATAGCTTCCCCTAATGGGTCTGTAGACTATTTGAAATTTTAGAAGCTATTTCAAGCTAAAAACTAGTATGCATCCTTAGATGGGGCCAAGGAGGAGTGTTGTCTTTCTGAGTCCCTCTTATGTTCCCTTCATGAAGATGGCATTTTCTTTTTGATGAATACAAGAAACTAACATTCTTTTGTTAGTGATTGGGCTCTCAAGGCAATTATAATGGAAAATGTGTGTAGGGATCGACTCTTACAGGATATTGAGGATTCTCAATATTTCTTTGAATTGCTCTCCTTCAACCACATTTATATGGAACTCAATACGCAAGCAAATGAGATTTCCAAGGAAGTTCTCTATGTTTCTATTTGGGCATTTGTCTATTATTAATATGTAAATGGAGTGGAATTTGAGGCAATGGAATTCCAATTTTAATTATATTTTATGAAAGCAAAGAACGTACTTTTGAGAGTTAGCATATTCTATGGTAATGTATCTGTAAAAGAAGCTATTAGGGCCATTTTGTCAAATGCCTAGTAGAGTGGAAGCTATTTTTTATAGTTAATTTGTCTTGTTTTTGCGTAGAATGCAAAATGGACTCTTTATAAAGCCTAGGATAGTCTTGATATATGACCAAAACATGTTTATTCAACCTCATGGATATAAGATTTTTTTCTTTGAAAATAAAAATCTTAAAGAGTTAAAAATATTTATTAAAAATATTATTTTAATAGCCCCCGAGGGAAGTTAATTGGTAAGGTCGTGAAAATAAAGTGTTATGTGCAAGGAGGTTTGAGGTTCAAATCCCCTGAATCACATGTGCCATGTGGAAGGGGCATGCATGGCACCTAGACGTTATAGTGGTAGCAATTGGAACTGAACCTGTCCCCGTGAGTACAAGACTAACAAAGTTGTTATTTTTATATATAATATATATATATATTGTTTTTAATTAATTAAAATAGTATGTTTAATAAAAATTTATTAATAATAGTGACACTTCTAAAAAATTAGTTATTATAATTATATGGTCAAATGTATTCACTCAAATAATAGTGAAAATTTATCATGTCTTGTGACAAAATAATGTTGTTTTGGATTGTTTGTCATGAAGCAATATTTAGAAATGAGGGGGGTATCATCATTAATAGCAAGGAGTATTACCAACCTATCCCTTGAATTGATGAAGAAATACCATGTAAATCACACTTCAAATGGCACAAAGGACCATTGTAAGGATCGCAAATCACACAATAGAATGACTTATGAGAAGTGATTGTTCCCTTCCAGCAACATGCCTTATATCACCTCTTTGCATGTTTATGGACTAGTGGATGGTATTCGGCACAACCATTATGGAATTATGGCATTGTGATTGGAATCTTCCATGTGAGGTTACTGAACTACTAATTCAAGGTCATGTCTTGTGGTTTTTAGTCTAGGCATCTATTTGATGGCTTCAATGCTATACCTTCTAGGATTTTTGGGCAAGTTGGAAATCTCATCAAAGAAATTGGAATGCTCCTATTTGTTTTCCAGTCTTGTCTTTGAAGAGTTTAGTTTGGCTCATTTATTTAGGGATTTGATCATATTTATGATAGAAATTCTATCACTCAAGAATATTTTGATTTGGGTGATTTTTTGTTCATTTATGACCCTCAGATAGTGGTAATTGATGCCTCTCATTTAAGGAACAAGTTTTGTTTGTGTTATAAGTAGTTTTTCTCCTTTGGTTTTCTCTTGTCAATGGCACAATTGTGTCTGCCCTATCTAATTTTCACCTTGGCCATGTTATATATGTTTTCTCTCATCAACCATTATCTCTTGCCTTGGTTCCTAAATATTTAACCTTCTCTATGTAAGATTTGCAGTCCTAAATTTTGTGTTTATCATATCTTACTTTGTAACCTATACCTTTGCTCTTTTTAAATGGACTATAAGGAATGTGAGGAGATCATGTGCACTCTAAGGAGACCTAAAGAGGTGATTGAAGGAAATTGTAGTTTGATTCACACAGTCATGGAGAAAATTAATGAACAAGAAAACAATGCAACTTTCTAGATTGAAATTATAATGGGGAACATTGATGTAATAGAGGCATCAACTAAATGCATTTGAGGTAGATTAAAGTGAACTTTGGAACATGGCAGTCAAACTGTCAAAAGGTAGAAATCTAGAAATTCCAATCAAGTGCAATCTGTTAATTCAAACTTTGGGATGCTTATGGAATATATCATATTTCATCTTCTAGAGAATGTGGAATTAATTAAGCAGGTGTTGGATCCAATCAAGGTTGTAGTGGACGAAGATTCCAACTAACATTCCTCCTTTTACTAAGTATATATATTTTATAAAATAATCAAGATTCTAGGCCTTTTTTGGTAAAAGTTAACTACTAGGTATTTTTTGACAATGTTGTATATGAAGTTGTTTATGGTATATAGTTATAAATTATAACTCTACTTTTTTGTTTATTTTTGTTTCGGTGAAAAAATAAATAAATAAAATGGATCTACCCCTACTACTAGATTTATTGCAACTTTTATTTAATATAAATCTTCCAATCAGGGCTATATAAAAATAATAATAAATAATATTTTATCAGCTAATTATTAATTATTAGTTTTATTGATAATAAGAAATATAATTAATTGCTAATTATAATTATCAAAATAAAATTGTCACTAACTTAGCGACATCTATTTTATCAAACTAAATGGTAAATTTTATCAAGTCTTCTTAACACCCATGAATTTTGTTTAAATCACATTGTCGCCATATTTGAACATGAACACTAACCCAATGACAAATTTCAATTGTCGTCAATGCAAATAGGTGTATTAGATTATAGGTCAATTGTCAATAATTCATTATTATAATTAATTACAAAACATAAAAGAAAAGGAACACCCCTAAGACATGTTACGAAATAACCATAAGTGTTAAAACAAACCCTCCAAATGACTCTTAACTATGGGTGATGAAGCCTCCAAGGGCAATTGAACTGGCAATGGCTGTGTTATGAAGTATTGTGTAAACTATGAGATTCTAAGTTCAAATCATTGGGATTAACTTGCGTCTACAGAAGGGGTGTATGTAGGTACCTAGAGGTTATAGTGGTAGCAGTTGGAATTAACATTTTCTCATGCAAGTATGAAACGAACATAGTTGATTCCTCTGGATTGTTGGGGCCAATTTTGGTTGCAATCATATGAGTGGGAAAAAGATAAAGGCCAAAAAAATCAATTAAGCAATAATATTTTGGGGAGGGCCAAAAATTTGGGTTGAGTTAAATAAATAAAATATGTATTTAAAATAACAATAATAAATAAATAATTACAAGAAAGGGGCCTTGGGCTGACTATAGTCAAGATAATTTTTAAATTTAATTAAAAAAAAAGAAGATAAAAAACAAAAAAATAATGGTGGTGGTGGCAAACAAGGTTGTCGGGGCACAACCACCAGAGCAAAGCACATGGGAAGTTGCTTAAAGACTAGTGGTCGACAATTGCCAGACAACAGTAACACTAGAGCACCAAACACAAATCGTCGACAAGGACGCAAAGCGGGTTGGGGCTATGTGCATTGGAAAGGACATTTGATCGAGGGTGGCTTTCAGAGAAGGCATAGAGGTCGGAAAAACAACATCGCACTGATTAGTCCCCAGCAGGAAAATGCAAGAAGACAATGAATTGGTCGAAGCCACAACACACCCAACAAGAAAACAAGGCCATAGGAAGCAAAGGAGTCGGGACGTAGCAAGACGAGAACAGCGTGTGGCGAGTCAGGAAAAGGGACCGACAAGGGCAAGGCACAGGTGGGAAAGGGAAGCTCAATAGTGACAGAATGACAAAGACGCCACACTCATAGAGAAAGATCAGTCGAGAGAGAAACAGTGGCCGAAGGACGTCAATTGAAGCGGGTCAAGCAAGAGGTCCACATTGTGTGAGTGTGATGCAGGGGGTTCTAGACGCAATAGGCGACAAATTAAAGGGGCCAACCACCATGTAAGTTGTTGAGCAATGAAGCTTGCGTTTAGACTGCTAGAGGTGACTAGCAGGGTGGTAGCTAACAAAGTTTCCCTGCAAAGTTGTGGATATGGGGCTCAGCGATTGAGTGGAGAGTGAACCGACAACTGAGTGCACAGGCCATAGTAAGTGTGGTCAGGAAAGGCACATGACTGAAGGAAAATCTAGCCACAAGAGCCACCAAGTAGTTGAGCAGCAAGCCAGAGGCGTGGTCGGGTCCACGAGAGTTTGGCAGAAGAGATAGCAATACTAGTATGATTGGTAGAGGCTAGCCCTTAGAGGGGGAGAGAGAGACCGTACCACTCAAGGTGTGAGTACAGTTTCAGTGAATTTTTTTCCAATTTTGGGATGGCATCAACCAATATGACGTTTGAGCACAAGTTAAATGGGGCTTACAACTTCACTCCATGGAAGGAGAGGATAACATTGGTTTTTAAGGAGAACGTCCTATGGTAGTTTACAACCACCAAGATTACAACTCCTTCAAACACTACAACTCTGGAAACTCATGAGTTTAAAGACGTAAAGGCTAGAGTATCATCATGGATGGGTGAAGGATCATGTGGTCCCTCACATATCAAGGAAGGATAGTGCCTTTTAGATGTGGACCGCTTGAACAAGTTTGTATCAGAGTGACAATCAAAATCGGAAAATGGTGTTGACAAAGAAGCTCATGAATACCAAGATGGTTGAATCAAACACCGTGGCTAAATACCTCACCAGGGTCAAAAAGTTCGAGATGAGCTTGAATTTGTTGGGGTAGCCTTGCTAGATGATGAGCTTGTAAGAACAACCTTGAGCAGGTTCTCAAAACCATGGGCTCTCTTTGTAACAAGCTTTCTAGCAAGAGAAAATCTAGCAGATTAGAATAAACTGTGGGATGACTTCACCCAAAAGGAACTTTCGGGGAAGACCCTATATGGAGGATAGTAGAAGAGTGGAGATGAAGAGAACATTTCTCTTGCTAGTCAGGCAATGAGGTGCAAAGGATCGAGCACAACGGGTGAAGAGTCAACCTCATAGTTTAAGAAGGAGGACTTAACTAAGGTCAAGTGTTTCACCTGTCATAAAATTGGACATTATGCTTCATAGTCTCCGAAGAGGAAGAAAGGAGGAAAGGGCATGCAGGCAGTTGTAATTGAATCGAGAAAAGTTCAAGAGGAGTTTTCCAGGAAGTTCGATATAGAATTCATATTTGTTTTTTACCTTACCTTAGGCACATTACCAGTGTGTGTGGTTGCTAGATAACGGATCCACAAGGCATATGACAAGGGCATGAGATGAGTTTGACAACCTGACCAAGTGGGACTCAGAACTGCATGTGCATTTTGGTGATGATGCCAAGCATTCACTTAAAGGAGTTGGAACAATGATATTCCAACTCGATTCAAGAGGAAGAATTGAAGTGAAGGATGTGTTGTGGGTGTCAAAACTCAGGTGGAGTTCGCTCTCAGTGTCCATGATGGAGAAGAATGGGTTTTGTGTTGTTTTCCAAAATGGGAAGGTATTGATTAGATCTAGTGGATCCGGCTCTAATGAGGGACATGTTTTAAGAGTTGGAGAGAGCAACATGTATTGGCAAAGGGGACATTTTATTTAAGCAAAGGCACAAAGCAAATAAGTGATAGAGAACAAGGAGCAAGTAGCTCTGAAGCAATGTTAACATAACTAAACTGTTAATCGAACCGGTAAACCCCCGAAAACGGGAACCAATGAGAACTAGATTGGAATCAGTAAAAAAAATTAGACCAAAAAACTTGTCAACCAAAAACACATAAAATATTCAAATTTTAAAATATATTATTATATATATATATATATATATAATTCATGTTCATACATTCGAATCCAAATCATATATATATATATATATATATATATATATATATATATATATAATATATATATAAACGAAGGTTCTCATTTACATAGCATTTAAGGGTGCACATAACCAAAATAACATGGAGTGCAATCCATCTCTCAACCGAAAATACATCAACAAACAAGCCCTAGATGACCTCTAGCATCCAAAAAAATCATGTTACAACAAATACGTACATATTATAAAAATCATTGCCTATATTGAGATCTTCATCATCAAGATCACCC
This sequence comes from Pinus taeda, assembly GCA_000404065.3. NCBI lineage: Eukaryota > Viridiplantae > Streptophyta > Pinopsida > Pinales > Pinaceae > Pinus > Pinus taeda. The sequence continues at coordinate 118,146 of APFE031038866.1, forward strand.
TCTAAGGATTAAAATAAGATAGAAAAAAATTAGCATGTCAAGTCAAGATTCTATTTGAGTGAAGGGTACATTTTTGGTAGGTCATGATATAGGAGTTCAACAATCAATGTCACGAACATTTAGGTACACAAAGAGCTTAGTGTTCTTAATTAAATATTAGTTCCATACCCTCATACATGACAAAATCCAATGGGAGTGTTGCAATCCTCCTTATCCTGAAATCTTAAAAAATTGTTAAGTCTGTTAGATTTTGAGTGGGATCTAAAATTTTACTTTCTCCAAATGAAATGCAATGAGGTCGAAACCACTCTCAATGTTAGGCCCCTATACTACTAGTGTAACCCCTTATTGTTATTAGTACAACCCACTTATTATATTGATGTACCCATGTAGTGCCCATATTGTTACTATTGTACCCCAT
>APFE031038866.1:119979-135337 GCA_000404065.3 Pinus taeda
TGGAAGAACTTACCCGCTGAAGATTCCACATGGAAGGACAAGAATTTTATACAGAAGCATCAAGAACTACTCAAGTGTTGAGGACAACACTTTTTGAAGGAGAGGGGCATGTTAGGCCCTATACTACTAGTGTAACCCCTTATTGTTATTAGTACAACCCACTTATTATATTGATGTACCCATGTAGTGCCCATATTGTTACTATTGTGCCCCATAGAAGCCCACTATTGTTATTATTGTGCCCTTACATTATTATTGTTATGTCGGCTCTGATTATGTTATGAGCCCTTAGACTCCTATATATAGAAATGAGGTCTTTTCATTTGTATCATCCAAGAATTGTTCATTTATGTAATGTAAAGGAGGTTGCCCCCTCGAAGAAGCTGAATTCTAAGGCATTGATCTATATTTTCTATCTTTCCTTGAGCTGGTTTCATAACACTCAAACATCCTGATTCAATTCATAGTAATGTTAAAAATTTAAGTAAAATGATGAAAATGAAAGAATAGTAGGTTTCCCTGTTCATAAATTATTGCTTTTTAAAAAAAATTGTGTTCGAAGGGTCTTTGGTAACCTTCTACAAAAGCATTTAGTTCAATACTGAATCAATTGATTCGATGAAAACAAGTCAGTTTGGTATCGACCAACCTTTTCCGATCATTGACACCATTTCGGATTGGTTTTCCCTCTAAAACCATCAAACCAGACAGTGCAATCCAATCCGATCTGGTTTTGATAACACGACTCCAAAAGTTGAGCAACTCAAAGGGAGTCAACCTTCATGTTCAAAGGGGGAAGAGTAGTCAATAGATTCCTCCCAAGTGTATCCAAAAGGTCTCTTAGTATGAGATGACCTTACGGAATGTTCAGGAGTAAGAAGCTTCTAGGAATCATGATAAGGGCAATAATATTTCTAGGATGTTTCCATACCATAGTGCAAGAAAGGTTTATAGTTCAAAGGGAGAAGCCAAGGCAACAAATCCTAGATCGAAGTCAGTTCCATGTGGCAAAAGTACCTCCCTCATTAAGAGGGAGTGTTAATGTTTGTAACCCGGGCGGGTCCTTCTGCATAGGCCTAAGAGTTTAGGTGTGCAGAAGTTGCCCACAGTGTCATTAGATACTTGTTCTAGTGCAAGCAAGTTGTTTTTGGAACTTAGCATAAGTCTAACCACGGAAAAACACACTTATTATGTTGGTTTATTGAGCCAAAGTAAACTTAGGAAAAGTAAAGTAAATTACTTTATTGATTATGTTTTAATCTCAACCCTTGGTCTCAAGTGAGGCGAGATCTAATCTCAACTATCAATCAAATTGAAATTCTGATGTTCTATGTTGAAACAATTACTTATTCCAAAAACTTCTTTCTGTTGCAATATTAATTAAGCAATTGTAGATAGAAAATAAACCAAATGCACAATAGAAGACAGCCAAGAACAAAATGAGACACAGAGAATTTAGGTCCAATAACCAGGGCAAAACCCATAAGGGGAAAACCCAACCAGATTCTTATTGTATTAGATATCAATTGTTCAACAAAGGTACATAGTACAACGAGAGATTAAGAGAATGAGTAAGTTCATCCAAATTTGAACAAGTTGTAGCATGAAGATCAGTGGTAGCAGTAGCAAATGCAAACACTGAATCAACCTTCCCTTCTTCTAAATCAACACTAAAACATTGAAGCACTTAATCAACCTTGGCTCACCATGTTTTGCTCTTACTCTCTAAGTCTATCTCTCTCACAATCTTCTTCAAGTCTCTCCCACTCTCTCTCACAAGTTCGAGCTCTTCTTTCACAATGTGCTAGTAGTGGTCAAGTGAGAAGACATGAGACATATATAGGTGGAGCAACTAATTCTTGTCATAAAGGAGAAGCAACACACATACCTTGAAGAAAAATAACATATGTCATTTAGGGGAGTGTAACTCATGCCATTAAGGAGAGAAATGCATGTATTAGTTAAAGAAAGTTTAACATATGCATTAAAAAAAGCGTAAGAGAAATCTTTTATGACATGTTTTTAATGAGTGTAAGAGGAATATGCCATGTCTTTTAATGAGTGTCTAAAAGAGAGTGAGTTACATAGTGCCATGTGAGTTATGAAAGAGATATGTGTGAAGTGATTGAGGTGATGAAGATAAGATGACATGTAATTCATTTCAATAATAATATCATAGTATCATAAAGGATAATAATAATAATAATAATATTAATAATATTAATGATTAAGTCAAGATTGAACTATTATGATTGATTAATGATAAGTTAAGTGATTTTTCTTCTACTATACTTGATTACCAATTGATGTAAGATGATTTACTATTTTTGGAAAGTCATACTTGAGATGATAGACATGACTTTCTATTTTTAGAAAGTCACTCGAGAATCGTTAGAAATGAGATTTTAAGGAAATTCATCCCTAAGTTGTCAATTTTTAATATATCATTTTGGATATTAGGGTTAGAGATTTAACTCAATGTAAAGTTATAAAAGCAAGGCTAAGAAGAGTGAGAAGACACCATACAGCGACACAAGATTGAGAGAGACTTATTAATTAGCGTGTTGGGTTCGAGGAAGGGGCAACAAGGAGATCTAGATCAGCCAAGGAGTGTTTGATCAGCTGGATTAGATCCAATGTTGTATGAAATTCCTTACTTGGACCATTTTCCCAAGAAGGGGACTCAAATAAATTCAGAACTTAATGAAATCTAATTGAACAAAATCTGTGATTTTTGTGATTAAGATTGGTATTGTTTGCTTTCTGCTAAATTTATTTGGCTAATATCCTAGCTGGTGCTTTTGTTCAAAAGACATAAATCTACTCATAACTAATTGTAGGCTTGTCTTAATAAGAAAAATTAACACCAAGTAGGCGAATAAGTTCATTAGTGGATTGATTACACAAATTCATAAAGAACATCAAATATTTGACCTTTGTGCTCTTTATTCAAGGTACATACTTCGGTTGCAATCCATTCACGCCCCTAAATGATTTTTATTAGGTATTTTATGGATTCATGTAATTCTAACCTTTCTAGGTGTCTTTGAATGATGATTTATTGTACGTTTATATGTTTTTGTCTCGTGTACCAAAATGGTGTGATAGTGTCTTGACTATTATATATTTACTACCATGATTACATAACAAGAGTTATAATAGAATAGAGTAAGACATTAATTAGCTTTATCATCACTAACAATATCTCTTTGCATTGTTCGGTTTCCTTCAACAAAAGTGAATATATTTATTCATTATTATGAATTAGTGCAAATGGATGTTATGCCTCTATTATGTTTGTCTGTGCCAAGATATGTTTATTCTTTAGTATAATTTAGCTTAGAGTTATACCAACTATAAAACTAGTTATGTTTCCTAACTCATGATATTTATTACAGCATTGAGTTTATATGGTAAACATATATTACAATTTACAACATTGAGTTTGTATGGTAAACAGTAGACATCGCCACCATGAACAACTTCTTGTTTGCTCCTTATGTCCAAAAACTAGGGTCAAAATCCACCAGGGGAAATTTGGTCAATACCATTTGTTCATCTCAAATCCAATCTAGAGCTTGATTTCACTCTCAATAGACAATTCTATAATTTCCCATTTGCAAGTGATTTATAATTTGGTTTCTTTCATCCAATAAATGCTAAACCATTGAGGAAGTCTTTTATGTGCATGTGTAAACATATGAGAGAGAGAGAAGCCCATGTTGTGGTCCAAGTTACCATCTAACCTAGCATTTTATCTAACTCAATTAACAAATATTATTTTATACCAAAAGCCTTGCATAATGAGACAATAGAATATAACGAGGACCTATCACCATAGATATATGTTTTTCAATTACAAAACCATGGTCTTACTAGCCAAATAACTATAACATAGGTCACAATATGCATCATATATTGTCATGTTTAAGATTACAATATGTCCTACCCGATGGAAAGCTCTCTCTAAAGCTTGAGGACTATAGTAACTCTTCCATGTATCTTTTACATCAGATCACTTTGTGTATCCATCATATTCAAAATTTTCATTCACTTTTTTGTCCCTGGGCTTTTTATTGGTCAAGAAAAACAAATTGAGGACTAAAGTAACCCTTCCATGTATCTTTTACATCAGATTTCTTTGTATATGCATCATATTCAAAATTTGCATTCGCACTTTTTTGCTCTTGGGCTTTTTCTTGGTCAATGAAAACGAATTCACAAACTATAATATGTCAAGAAAAATAAGCCATACATGTATACAAGGATTTACACAAGCAATATACAATAAATAAACAAGACATACATACAAATAAGAATTTACACAAGAAATATACTATAAACAAATCTTTGACTACAACACCATAATTTTTACACTTGCATCTTCCCATTCCCCACTTCTTGTTCCAAGCCATACATGTATACAGGATTTTGTTGATAAATGGAATTATTTTCTAGCTACTCATCTTTTGTGGTTGAGCTCCTTGACTTTAGGAGGCCTACGACCTTACATTGCAATCTTATTCTGCAACCTATAGTTGTTATCCGTTTTATTTGTTGACATTTATTTTGTCGGCATGCAACATAATGTTGCAAAGTATGTTGCTCCAGCAAATTTGGATTATAAAATTATGTTTGTTCCACAACCTATGGTTGCAATAATGGAACTTGACACCTGCTCAACAAAATTTCCACTTTGTCCTTGCAAATGCACTTTCTAACAACCTATCATTAAAAGAATGAAAATTGACACTTCTATCCAACAAATTCTCCACTTTGTCAGTGTAGAGACATGTTAGTCCCACAAAGATGTCAGTTGCACTAAACTAGGATTGTAGAATAATCCATTCTATCAACTTAAAATTTTAGGTTTTTACTAGTTCGTCGAGAGAGAAGTTACTTGAAACCACAATGTTGCCTTTCAAGTTGTAAATCTTGAACAAATATGCCTACCCCACAATCTTCACGAGATTTGTAGCTCTTGTGAGTTTATGAAACCTGACAATTAGATTTACAAGTTAGTTTCGCGTGCCTACCCCACAATCTTCACGAGATTTCTAGCTCTTGTGAGTTTTTATGAAACCTTATATTTACAAGTTAGTTCCACCTCATGAGAATTAGTTTGACCCACAACCTATTGTTGCGGGTTATACTTGACACTCGCTCAACGAAATTTCCACTTTGTCATTGCTAATACTATTGTCCCAACAAATTCTCCACTTTGTCATTGCAAAGACATGTTGGTCCCAAAACCCATGGTTACAAGATGTCAATCACACTAACCTAGGATTGCAGGATAATCCATTTTTTCAACTTAAGGTTGTCGGTTTTTACTAGTTCCTGGAAAGATGTTAGTTTGGCCCACAATATTGCCTTTGAACTTGTAAACCCTAAACAATTGGACCTACCCCACAATCTACACAAGATTTACAGTTAGATTTACAAGTTAGTTCCTCATCAAGACACGTTAATTTGACCCACAATCTTTCCTTTCAACTTGTAAAGTTGAACAACTATACATACCCCACAGTCTTAACAAGGTTTTTCGCTCTTCTGAGCTTATGCAACCTGACAATTAGATTCAATAATCTAACTCAGTGCAAGAATAAACACAATGTTCACAAAACTCTCTTTAAATCCTCGACCATCACACCATTATTTGGTGGGGCATCTCAAAGCAATCTAAACATAACTAAACATGTGGTTTCTCTCAACAAAACAGGTCTGACTTGCACTTTATCTTAGACTCTACAACTTGATATTAAAAGGGCAAGAGTGATCGACTCTTAATTTCATCAAGTTGACGAAAGGGGGAGTACTCGAAGGATTCTATCTGCAAGGACAAAATTTTAAAGCCCGACGATTAGTTACCCAATTGAAAATTTGTGACTCCACCATGTTAATGAAAGATGGAATGTTCAGGGAATCAACCTTGCCATGGAGACTCTGAACTTAAACACAGAAGACTTAGGATTTGAATGATAAATTCCCAAATGCCCATGGGCATCTACTCGTACACTAGGAAAAATTCTTACGTAAGGATGATTGCATGTAGGGAATCTTTGCTTTTCATGGTATCGGTCATGTATCATAGCAGGCAAAGGACTTAATCATCCAGGGGATTTTTAGACAAATTTCAAATCGCCTATATGAATTCCATTGTAAATTTCAATATGATGAGTCAACTACGTTCACTTTTTGGTCTAGTCTTGCGATATTGTTGCATGGTGAAGTTGCCACAAAAAGGGTATCAAGCAGAAGATCGCAATCTCTGCAAGATTGTGAAGCTCAAAATACATTCAAATAAAGACTGGCATGCTTTTGGAGTCGAATAACTAAAGCTTGAAGCCATCATATTCTAAGCAGACTAAGCCATTTTCTCAGTCAAATAAATATAGTGACGATGATGACCCATGTTCCTCCATGTTGAACCAAATTAGTTCCACTCTTTGAAGACACGGTATGAATGGGGTTGGCATACAGTTTGCAATTTTTATCAAACTACCATTTGTAGTGTGAACTTGTGAAAAACTAGGAATTATTTTGTACAATTGTAAGTTGAAGGGGAACAGCCACAAAGAAAGCTCCATTGGTTTTTTTTGACACTGTCAAATAAATATAGTGATGATGATGACCTATGTTCCTCCATGCCGAACGAAATTAGTTCCATTCTTTTGAGACATAGTATGAATGGGGTTGGCGTGCAGTTAGCAATTTTTATCAAACTATTTTTTGTAGAGTGAACTTGTGACAAATTTAGATTTATTTTGTACTATTTTGAGGAGTTGTTGGGGAGTAGCTGCAAGGGAAAGCTTGGTTGGTTCAACACTATCCACAAATGAGCAAAATACCAAGGGAGGTCAAAGGATGCATTCCCACCATTTCCTTTAGAGTTACCAGCCACTTCTGCAACTACCAATTTATCCGCTGTCCACCAGTTACCAAATTACCCTGGGATTCTCTGCAGAGTATTTCTTTGTAGGAAAAAACAGGTTGAAGGGGAGTATTAGAATGTTTATAGAAATGAAATTAGTGTAGAGAAGCCACTGTAAGATCTAACAAAGATTCTTTCGAATATATATTATGTACTCTATTCCTTACTCTAATTAATATTTATTATTGTAGTCATGGACCAATATAATAATTCACATGCCAAAACATTCTATTCAATGTTAAATTAGGCTGAGAGTGGAGTGGATTATGAAAGGTAGGGGCCATCCTCCTAAACGGGAAAAACTAAATTTCTTTCATTACATAAATCACACCCGATCAAATAGGGGCATTTTAATTAATACGGATTATTATATTCATGGTACACTATAATAGCTCACATGCCAAGACAATCCATTCAATGTTAAGGTCAGGCTAAGAGACTGGAATACTAAGGGAGGGTTCCACCCTTCCTAATGGAAAACACTTGAATTGTAGTATTTTCATTACATAATTGCACCCGACAAAATAGGATCATTTATTAAGCCACCTGTTAGGTAAATATATACCCACTGAAAGTTTGTTGCATCTTTCTTACTTGGTGAAGGTTGAATGCCTGATTCGAAAACAAACACAAGTAACGCAGGAACATGCAAAAAGTATGATTACGTACAAATATAAGCAAAAACCGAGAAGTGTAAACAGTTACATTGCACAAACATATCATCCAAAAAACAAAAATTTAGATGGACCTTTTTGGTTTTTAATCAAGTGGGAAGCAAACCAAAAAATAATATATTGAAGTTTATATTTATAACTTCATCTTAATGCAAAAGAAATGAAATCCATCATCCTAGGGCTTTGTAGAACTAGTCTATCATTTTCCCTTGCTTTTCCCTTTCCCTCTACCTTGCCCTTTCTTTGCCTCCAATTTTGCTTGAACACGAGCAGCCGCTGTTGCTTTGGCTTCCTCCCTGCGTTTCTTTTCTTCTTCTTTGCTAGCTGCAGCAATTTCTCTCTGTTTCTTCAGCTCCCTGCCATAGATATTGAGATTATATTCAGCCATGATAATCTACATACCTTTCTTAACTGAGTGGTAAGCATTCAGCACTATATATAGCCCATAGGCCAGGCAAGATAGGCAGAACATTAAACTTACTCTAGTCTGGCCTTCTCATCTGAAACGCTGCCAAAAGTTGAACCTTTCCGTGGTTTGCAAGCTACCAACTCCACCTCGAAAATGAGTGTTGCACTAACAGAAAAGAACATGAAGAGTGAAACTAAAATATAACTAACCAAATAAGAGAGTTATATTTCATTTAATTGCTGCCAATTATCGAACAGTAAATCCAAATTGCAAGATTTAAAATCGTTACACAGAAATATATATTACTTTTCTGGAATATCTGGAGGAGAGCCAGCACTTCCATAAGCATATTCAGGTTTGCAAGTAATTCTTGCAACCTCACCAACCTTGAAGCAGTAGACAATCGCATGTGAGCTTTAAGTACAACAAGAATCATGTAAGTCGCGGACAAATTCAAATAAAACTTAAAAGGGTGTGAAGCATACAAACACTTGACTACCTTCATGGTTTTAACAGCTATATCCCAAGCCTTGATTACTGTGCCCTTGCCCAACTCAAATGAGAAGAGAGTATTGTCTTCACGGGTAGTATCAAATACCTCACCAGTATCTGCGAGGGTGCCCTCATAATGTACTGCTTGAAAACAACCAAAGTGAATGTCATGCAAAACACCATAACTACTCTCAAACATGAGAAGCATATTTACATTGTTCCACTTTCATAATGGTGCCTACATTTAAAGGAAATGCCTTAATAGATTAGAATTGAAAAAAACATAAGAGCTATAACAACAGTTTTCCAGGCTATGATCCATATTAGGACAAAAGTCATACTTACTTCTGGCAATCCACCCACAACTGAAAACATTGTCAGTTTTGTACTTGTCTTGACTCTTTACATATTATTTCTGCTTCTTAAATCCAAAGCAATATCACAAGCAGATTATATTCTTATTCTTATTTCTTAATGTCCAGGCCCAAATTGCATCTAACAGATATTCTAGATTTTGCTGTCAACCATGATTTGTATTTGTCTTTACATATTGTTTCTGCCTTTCTGTCAAATCAAAAGCAAGTAGCATCATGTACCTTCATAACACCTCATGGACTTTGGGCAAAACAAATGCTATTCATACTTGGTAAGTAGATACTAGATGCACTTCGATAAGACCTCATGCAGATATTGATTAATGAATTAGAGAATGAAAGGATGAAAAGACAAGAAATAGCTGATCTCATCTGGTAAACACTCACAAGAGTAGAACTGTTAGAATACAAGGCTTACCTGTGTAATAAAGTCGCCCTCGTTACTTAGGCTATAAAAGCTAGGATTTCCATCATTATTAGCTTTCATGGTCTTGGATAAATAAGACCTCTCAAAGTCTTTATAAGAGACGTGAATCTCATTGTAACAATTGCACTAGTAATCATAATATCAATGAGGGTTACTGCATAAATCTCTCTCTTGTATTTCTGTGACGCAACCCCATCTAGGGTTCTAGCTCTTGTAAATAATATCAAAGAAGAAAGATCTGATATCCGCATTAGAGGCAAGTCTGCGGTGAAAGCTTCCTACTTTTTATGGACTTTCACCAATCGGAGGAGACTCGATATATAGAGAATCACTTATAAAGAATAGATCAACTAAGATAGTTGTGAAGTGATCTCGGGAACCCTTTCCTAGGGGAGGCTCAAGAATGGGACTTGCTTGCTTCTTAAGCAAGGTACAAAGCTTTCTAGGATAAGAGGCTGAGGATTTAAGGGCTCGGTTCAAGGAGTGTGAATTGTAAAGGAGCTTCCGAAACCCTAAAATTCTTATTGAACTTGGTTTCACAAGTGGTTTTTGAAGAATTAACATTTCAAAGGTATGGGACCACACGGGACCAAGTGGACCCAAGTTATGTTAAGGGGAGGGAGTTTAGCAACCAATGATGATCTTAACCTAAACAAGGAAGGGGAAAGGATCAAAACAAGAGTTTCCACTTAGAGGTGTCAAATTGATCCTATGAGGTACTAGCCTAGGGAACACTAGGGCAAAGTTTGGTCTCAGGGGTAGGGTTGGGATATCTCGCAATCCCACCGTCGGAATTTCTTCAAATATGGATGAGACCTTGAGGACACACCATCGCACTAAAGGCAAGAAGATCGAACTTTTTCTATGGCTACTTTGTCGGGAAATTGATACCCTAGGTGAACCAATGTGGCTAGACCTAGAAAAAAGGGGAAAAGTGAAGAAAAAAAGGTTTTAAGGTGATCACCTTATGGTGGATCAGTGTCTAATTCCTTTGGGGATATGGAGTCAAGAAGAATTATGAAAGTCGATCTTGTTTCCAACTCAAGCAAGCTTTAAGGGAAACTTTGTTTAGCATTAAGGCAAAAAGAAAGTGACCTTAAAGCATTTATACTTCGTTTGCAAATCAAGATGGCTTATCAAGATAATTTTGATCTCTAGGAAAATTCATTCAACAAACATGGCCCATACATAGAGATATGCTATATAGACACATAATTGCAAAATGAAGCAATAATTAGCCCTATAAGTAGCGAAAATCCCATGATCAATGTAAGATAATGGGACAAAGTAAAAGAAAATAGCATCAAAATTGTACTTAATGTAAGAGAATATATCCAACCATCAATATATTTGCCAATTAAGAAGCTCCAAGATAAGAAAGCGCAATCCAACCATCAAAATTCATCCATGCTCCAATTTCATCCATCAAGAAGGAAATGTTAAATTATCAAGAGAGAAAATGATCCAATCCTAGTGATGATACAAAATGAATTCATTTCTCTCCTATTTATACACTCATTAGGAGTTTGAATTACCTACTTTGAGCCTACATTAGCCCATCAAATAAAATAATGTGCAAATAACTAACTTTTGGTGACAAGCCAACCAAACTAGCTCATAAACAAGATAGCAAGACTCTCAAGAGGTCGAATAAGCAATAATGCATGTTGTTGGGCTCTCTAAGAGGCCTGATAAAGTCCATAAGTGCCAAAATGATGAATTGGACTTCCAAAAGTAATGGACAAGGGGTTGGCCCCTTGTTCTCCACATAATAAACCTGTGGTGCTCCAATGGCTGTGAGGGCACACAAATGACCTCATGGGTCTCCAAGTAAGTCGAAGATGTCTGTAGACTATCTGTAAGGGCTCAAATGATGGTGTAAGTGATGCCACATCAGCATACAGGTCCTAGGTTATCTGCCAAGTGCATGGTACAACTGTGGGGTTGGCTAAGCAAAGGTGAACCAGGTGCATCTTCCTCGTCCAATAGGGGAATCTCAAGCAATCTTTGAACATCTCTGGGGATCAATGGAGTGTTGTCTACTAATGTGGAGGCTCATGGCTCTCAACACACCCTACACGTGCCAATGTAGGCCTCTGGAGGGTTAAGACCCCGTATAGGGAGACCAAACCCAAGATGGAGACCACTTGCAATCTTGCATAAGATCCAATGCGTCCCCTAGCCTTCCAGTACAAGTCATCAAGGAAATTGAGTAAAAGAGCTTACAAATCATGGACGATATGTAGGGACTTCATAATGGCATACCCTTCCATAATGGGCTTTGGCATGCGCTAATGTCTCCAAACTCCAAATGGGGTTAACCAAGTATCCTATTAGGCTATTTCTACTTCTAAAGGAGATAATATGTCCAAGGTACATCCTTTGAAAAGTGGTGGCATGTTGTAAAAAGATGAATGGAGTAGGGAATGAAAAGGGGCATCCCTGGGCCACATGTTGGGGTACAAGGGTAGCTAGTAAAAGGGAAGCCCACAATTGGTATATAATGTATAGGAAGGAGCAATTGTGGTACATGAGGTGCCCCGGCCTTGATTTTTCCACCCTTCTTTATATGTCTTTTTCCTTTTAAGATTTTTCTTTAATTAACTGCGCAGGGCTCAAGGGGTGAGAGCATGATGTGTGAGATACAGTAGTGGATACCCCTTTTAAGGTAGGGCAGTTCATTGCCCACCAAGGGTTGGGACAATCATGGGTTCCTAACTAACAAAAGGGGGCTCATCTAGGGCCTATAGGAACTAGGGTGATGGCCATGATGATGAGGTAGAGCTCAAGTATTGGATTTTGCCCATGCGCTAAATGTGGTTGTCCCGACCATCTTTTACATTTTGTGGTACATTTTCCTATTGCATGTGGCCAATTTCAACCTCCGAGGCATCATTCCAGGCCTGACCCAAGGTGTGGGCAAGCGGAAGGGGAAAGCTAACCCTATGTGAACCAAATGGAGGAATGCGAACCCAGGTGGGAGAAATGATGAATGGAGTTATAATGAGTGGAAGGGGTGTAATATATATGGATAAGGGAGCAGGACCATGCAACCAAAATTAGGGTTTCCCATGAAGTACCATCCCTAAAGCCAAAGGGCCAATAAAAGAGATCCCACTAGACAAGGGTCCAAAGTTAACATCCAAAAAGAGGTCTAGAGGACAAGAGCACAGACCTAGCCCACTCTTTCCATTGAATCCCCCCGTTAATCCATGCCCAAAAATACCCCATGATAAGTAAACTACAATACTCAATTACCAAATGACAAGGTGTACCTTTAGATTCGGGAGGCCCATCTTCAAACATACGATCATGACAGATGGGTGAGGGACCACATGGCTAGCTCAGGTCGCAGAGAAATAGCACAATGAGCTAGTTGGTGGCTGTAAGGGGCTGTTGGCTGCACGCTGAGGACCATCTTGGAGAAAAAAATTCTCTTAGGGATATCACCCACAAAATGGTGAGTAACAGGATCCAACTTCTTTCTCTTGTCCTTTGGTATATGAATATAGACAAGACATCCAAAAATTCGAAGATGATCTACGCTTGGTTTTTTCCCACTGAATACTTCTTCAGGAGTCGAGTTATCTAGTGACCTATGGGGACTTCGATTTCAAATGTATACAGATGTCTTCATAGCTTCACCCCACAGAGATTTCGGCAAATCTTGAACATGTATCATAGATTTTACACTTTCTTCAATGGGCCAATTCTTTCGTTTTGCAACTCCATTTTGCTCGGGCTTATATGGGACTATCAGCTCCCTCTTAATCCCAAACTCCTCACAGAAGGCTATAGGTTCTTTTGATGTATATTCCCCTCCATTATTATAAGATTCTCCTTTCTATAAGTTTCTCTACTTCAACTTTGAATTCTTGAAATTTCATAAATACTTCATCCTTGGATTTCATTAAACCCAAGTTTTCCTGGAGTGGTTGTCTATAAATGTGACATAATATAGATGACCTCCAAGTGACTTTGGAGTCATAGGACCACAAACATCAGAATGAATAAGATCCAAAATTTCTTTTGACCTTGATCACTGCTTCCAAATGGTCTCTTGGTGTTCTTACCCAATGCACATCCCTTGCAAACTCCTTCATTATCTTCTTTTAGTTCGGGGATGTCATTTACTATGGTATTTAGGGTTGGTAAGATTTTGTAGTGGAGATGACCAAATCTTCTATGCCAAAGTTCACATGGCCTAACTTCAATGTGAACCAAAGCTTGAATGAGGGGAGTTATCAACCTATCGTCTTCCTTCACAAATCCCAAGCATTCTAGCATCTCCTATGCTTGAGTTTTTACCCCATACTACAACCTTTCCATCAATGAACACAACTTGATCACCCTTGTGTTGAGCCTCAAACCTGCACTTCTTTACACATCCTCTCAGCCTCCTTTTCCTATTCATTTCCTTCTTTTGCCACTCATTCCCTCCATCAAATTGCTCAAATCATTGTATTTTAGGACTTTTTACATGGTTTGCTAATTATGCTAATGACTGTGTTGCTGGTTTAGAATTTTGGTTCAAAGTGCTGCGTTTCCGCAGCTCACACAGGGTTTCCGCAGCCAACCCCGGATTCCGCAGCTGTTTTATTAAACGATATGTTCCAGGTGTCCTCCGGGAAGAAGAGCCACATGGGCAAGTTCGTGGGACCAAGGACATGGTGTGTGTCCTTCCAGCTCACCCAAACCAGTCATCAAAACCCGTGGTCAACGAGGAGGCAACTACGGTCAACAGAAGTCATTGGCGGTGGCACGGCTCTGCGTGTTCTGTTTTAGAGAACGTGAAGAACAAGTGGCATCTTCCTCAGCCACGAAGATAGTGGGAAACATGAATCAAACAGCATATTGAATGCCCACAACGACCGTTGCCTAAATCTGAGGACGCAGCAAGACTACGTGTTTTTACACAGCTGCTTGAATAGCTTAGTTTTCGTTAAGTTAGTTTGCTTTCCTTTGTTATAAATAAAGCATCTTTGAACGCTGGATAGGAGCTACTGATATGTAATTTTGAACTCCCCACTGTAATTTCTATTTTGATACATAATATATGAGAAGATTGTTCTCCATTTGAGCGTGTAACTGATCATTGAGCCGGCTGGAGTAGGCAGAGGGCCCTTGTTTACTGAAGGCCTGTATAGTACTCTTTAATTTCCTGCATTTCTTTTTCTCATTTTATGTATAATAGTTGTACAGAATGCCTTTGATTGTTGTGTTTTGATCATGTACAATAGTTGTATATAAATTTTGAATTCTGCTTATTTATTTTTCTACACTTTTCCATGACTGATCAGTGTGTTATGCAAGTTTCTTAGGCGTGCCCGGGACAGTTTCTTTCCTTACTTTTTCACAAATAGTGACACTTGTGATCATCTTGTCTATGTTGCTGACCTTCCTTGTTTTGCAGCCTTTATTTCCTTACCATCATTTCTTTAATTTGCATAGTTGCTTTCTGCTTTTAGACATCAAGTTGCTTACCTATTGATGGTTTCTTCTCCATAATTTAATATCTTCATTGAGGACCAAAATATCACTTAGCACAACTTGGTTTAGTTGCTCAAGAACTCACAATTGCTTGGCTTATTTTTAACTGTTTCTCACATGATATATTCATTTAAAAGACAAGAGGTTAAGAAGAAGTTAAAGTATTTGTGACTAGTCTTTCTTTTATGTAGATTTACTTCAGTTTCACATTGCTTAGTTTTTATTTTTAGCTAGATTTGACATAGATTTCATCTTCATTTTCTTGCAGCAGCAGAGATATTTGGCCAATGTCATTAGTCTTTTATTTGATGCCTTTATTTTCCTTTAAGAGTTGATTTCATTTCAGTTGTTGTTCAATCTTTCTTGTAGAATACTTTAAGTTATAAGAAATCATTTAAAGCTCATCACAATCTCACACACTTCACTTGCTTTATTTCATTTCCATCACATCACAGTAGGAGAGATATACTTGAAAACAAACTTAAAAAGTTAAAAACGAAAAAAGCTTAAGAAACAGTTGCCTAAGTACATACAGTACACCTCACTTCATCAGCTTAC
>APFE031038866.1:141808-192760 GCA_000404065.3 Pinus taeda
CTTTCGTCGTTCCCCCTGGTGCCTTCCATTCCTCCTTGTTCTTATGGTTTTGTTTTGGATTTTCTCCCGTCCTTCACCTCCTGTGTCTCCTTGTCGCTCTTCCCGACTGAGGAGTTTTTTCTCCTTAGTGATCTTAGTAGTATAATCTTATCTAATATATACATTGTATAGATATATATCGTTAGCTATTTTATATTATTATCTATATCCTCTTTTAATTGTTTTATGATTACTATTACTTATATTATTATTCATCTTTAGTTTTGGATTTTTGGATTCTTGAGTTCTAATTTAATTTGATTGTAAATTAGTTGTAAGGTTAGTTGGTATTGAATTATTTAATGTATTTATAATATCAATTTTATTGGCTGGTGTATTAATATTTATTATTTATTCTTGAGTTTATTTTTTATTTATCTTATGGATTTTTAACATTAGTCTAATTTAATTTTTATATTTTTTTATTTTTTTTAATATGATAATAAATTAACAGGATTAAATAATTTTATAAAACAAATAAAACATTATATAATTAATTAATTAAATAAACAAATTACTCACCTTTTTAAAACTAACCATTATTAATCTTAATTTTTACCTTAACCATTAAAATTATTAATCTTAATTTTTACCTTAGTAAATAATTTGAATATATTACCGATTTGAGCTTACCATGAAATTTATGCATTTATTCTTATACTAAAAACCTATCATTATTATTGTATTAATTTATACACATGTATACAAAAATTTAGTAATATTGTATCTAATAAAATTAATAATTTAAAACTTACCATTAGTTTAGTTTATTTATCCAATTTAAATTATTTCCATACAAGAAAACAGGAAATAATAACAATAACTTTAACAACCATTAAAAATTATCTAATTTTAGCAACCTAATGTTAATAGATTGTCGTTGGCTACAATTCCCTTATTTATTTATTTTTACCTATTTTTACTTTCTCCCATATATAGAATAATATATTAATAATATTAATATTAAAATAACAATAACAATAGTATTAAATTAACAAATATAGATTTTACCTAGGTCCTATAGTCAAAATTAGTCGTTATTCAGAATTAGCCGTTGGAGTCTCTGCTCAAACTATTTAACATGCTCAGCTGGATCTATGTCTTCAACTTGTCCTGATGATGAACCACACTGGTTGGTTCGAAACGCGTCAACAAAGGTATTTCTATATGTGATTTTCGCCGAAGCTCTTCTTATAATGATGATCAGTATGTATAATTGTCTCTTTGCCCATTAAGTAATGTTTCCAGTTTTTCACTCTCCGTACTAATACATGCAGTTCTTTATCATATGTGGGATAGTTAACTATTGTAGAATTAAATGTCTCAGAATGATAACATATGGGTTTACCGTGCTACATTAACACCGCTTCCATGGCATAGTCACTACCATCTGTTTGAATCTCAAATGGTCTTTCAAGATCGGGCAGTGCTAGTACTGGTGCTATACTAATCTTTTCTTTCAAGGTGTTGAAGGCTTTTTGTTGTTTGCTTCCCCACTGAAACACCTTGTTCAATCCTGTTAAAGCATGTAAGGGAGCTGGAATTACGAAAAAGTTAGAAATGAACTTTCTCGAATATTTTTCTACCCCTAAGAAGCTTCTAAATTCTGTAGCAGATTTCAGTTTAGGCCAGTTTACAGTGAATGCAACCTTAGAGGGATCTATCTTCAATTCACCACTCCCTACTATGTGTCCCAAATAATTCAAAGATGTTTTTCCAAATTCACATTTTGAGAGTTTAACATAAAGATTTTATCTTTTCGAAACATCTAAGGTCCACTTAACATGCTTTAAATGTTCTTCCCAAGTTTTGTTTAATATAAGAATGTCATCCAAATATGCAATAACAAAATCATCAAGAAAAGGTCTGAGTACATCATTCATTACTCTCATGAAAGTAGAAGGAGCATTAGTTAAGCCAAAAGGCATAACTAGCCACTCATACAATCCATGCTTTTTTTAAAGCAGTCTTCCATACATCTTGCTTTGCAACTCTAACCTAATGATATCCACTATGTAAGTCTAACTTGGAAAAATAAATAGCTTCTTTCAATTGATCTAATAGATCATCTATGCGAGGAACAGGATAACGATTTTTTATTGTTATCTTATTCAATGCTCGAAAATCAATGCACATTCTACACCAGCCATCTTTCTTTCTCACCAAGACAATTGGAGACCCACATGGTGATGTGCTAGGTATGTTGAACCCCTTCTTAAGCAACCCCTACACCTACTTCTTGATTTCTACATTCTTTAAAGTGGACAACTCATAAATTCCGATGTTAGGCAATGGAGCATCTTGCTGCAAATTAATATCATGCACTATTTCCTATTTGGGTGGCAGACCTTGAGGTTCTTGAAACAAGATATCATATTCTGAAACAACTTTTTATAAGTCAGCTTGCTATTTAGCATCATAGCCCTCAAATACATTGGTTTTATCAAGTTTCTTTTCCTTTACAACCATCAGCAAAACTTGTTTGCATGAATTTACAATTTGTTTCATCTGCCCTAAGTTTATGAGAGTATAATTATTCTTGATCTTATGAGCTCTTACAATATATTTGATTCCATATTTAACAAGTATATACTTGTTCTCAGATCTATAGAAAATAACTTTTCTATCATACAAGTATGGACTTTCTAAAACAATCCCACATATATCCAAAGGAACTATATATAACTCAACCTCATCTACAAATGTTGACCCAAAAGAAAACTTAAGTTTACATTGTCTAGTCACTTGTAGTTGTGCTCTATCACATAACCAATATAATGGGTATGGTTTCTTGTGAGGTGTTGTCAGTAATCCCAACTTCTTTACAATTGCTTCCGAAATTAAATTTACATGTGAGCCACTATCAAACAAGGTATCAATCTTTTTATGCTTGGAAATAACTCGAATATGGAAAAGCTCATGTCTTTTTCTCTCATTTTCTTCATTATTAGTAGATTAATTACTAGTGGATGCTTCAGAATTTTTACCTTTTATACCTGTGGCTATAGCTGTTCTTTCATCTCTTGAATCCGACCCAAAATCCTTTTGAATAGCTGTAGTAGTCTTCTTCTTCTTGCCCTCGAACTTCATACGTCTCAACTCCGGATGCAGAATCCAGCAGTGCTCATCACCATGCCCACCTTCTTACAGTGAATGCACGAAGACTTTCTTTTCTGTATAGTGTTTGTCTTCCTCTCTTTCCATTTATGTTTCCTTCTCTCCTTATTTTTGCTTGCAGTGGGTTGGAATGATCCCCAACTTCTGGGTTCCCATTCTTACCTCTAGCTTCTAGATGTGTAACCTAAATGGATACCACATCTATACTAGTGGGGTTAAACATGAGGATGGTGTGCCTCATGTAGCTTTGTAGACCACCTATGTACTTCAACAGAGTCTCAGGTGATTCTAATGAAATTCCTAGAATCAAAGCTCTTTTCCTAAATTCTTGGGTGTAACCTTGTACACTTTTCCCTTTCAATTGGCGAAGAGTTTTCCAGCTTCTCATGGCTTGCTGCATGTAAGCTAGTCGATAAACTCTTCCAATTTCTGGGTTAGCTTCAACCAACTCTCCTTCTAATTTAAGCTTTGATCTAGTTAGCATTCAACAACGAAATCCAACACAAGCTCGTCTAACCTTAACAACCTACTACTCTGATACCACTTGATCTGAAATCACCCG
Source organism: Pinus taeda (assembly GCA_000404065.3). Lineage (NCBI taxonomy): Eukaryota > Viridiplantae > Streptophyta > Pinopsida > Pinales > Pinaceae > Pinus > Pinus taeda. The sequence continues at coordinate 145,527 of APFE031038866.1, forward strand.
TAACTGACCGTATAGAATTAATGAAGGTATTATAGACTCGTGTGCTGGGGTGTTCCTATGTTATTTTATGCGATGGATCGATAAGATGTCAAAATACACAGACACTGAAACAGTAAGAGAACACAGTAAGAAAACACACAAAACACAACAAGCTTAATAAGGAGTTCACCCTATCCTCTTAGGCTATGTCTCCTAGTCCAGCCTTCAGTGGTGGCCTTTCTATTGTGTCTTAAAAGTAGAGCTTTTACAATAATGAGCTCAATTTGAGTCTCACTTAAAATATGATGATCAATAGGATTGTAATTGGATCCCCCAAGTCTCTAAAGTACACAGACTCTCCTTATTGAATCTCAACCTCAATTTCTCTCAGCGGTATGAGTCTAGTTTGGTACTCAATACCTAACAGGTATACACAAAAGAGTTGCTTGAACCTCTCAAGCCTTCTGTGGAGTTCACAGACTCTCGAATTCTCTCAGTCTTTATCTGCTCGATGTTGTGTTTGATCTACAGGTCAGCTCAACTTCTCTGTTCTCTGCAATTTTCTTCTCTTTCTTTCTTCCTCTTTCGTCTTACTCTCTATCTGTTCGTGGCTTAAAGCCAACCCGCTCCCTAACTATTCATTTCCACTCCCCGACTCCCTAGATCTCATGGCTCTATCCGCTTGAATTCCCCTACTCTGCATCATCATCACTATGTAACGCTTCACAGAGAGGTGGCCACCTATATCCTCACGAACTAAGTATCAGTTCTCTTTGAACGATCGTTATTTCTGTTGCTCTAAGATTGCCTGTGAAACTGATTCCTCTGCTAACTCATCAATCATATCAGACCTTAAACATCATATGACTCAGCCTATTTCCCGTCGAATCCGATCATCCATCGGATCTTTTCTCCACCATTGATCTGGAGCCTCCATATCCTACGGTCTCTGTCCATATCAGGTGGGTAAGTGGCATGACCTTTACCCATCTAATGTGAGCAGTTTTCTCTCTCATTCGCCAAATGTGTGTCACTCAGTGTATGGCATTGGGTGGGACTCGGTTGAACCCTCTTACCACTTGAAGCCTTCCGATATCCTATCAGTTTTAGCGTCGGACCCACCTTCTAATAGAAACAACAATTTCCATACTGTTTTATGATTTCCTCGTGACCGAGAGCTTGGGGGATTTCCTTCACTGAGGGGGAAGCCCTGCATACGCGATTAGTTCTTTATCAAAAACCACCCTTGTTTCTGGATTTGACCTCCCATTTGCCAATTTGTGCCAACGCACGATCACCATGGGCCAACAATCTGCGCGCTTCGACCGAAGGTCCTTGTTGTTCTGTGCTAACCATAAATTGCCATTGTTTAGAGATTATTTCTAATAAGCTCGACATCCATAAGACTTTGAAACTTTGGCATGAGTTTTTACAGAGTTTTGGAAACTTTAAGAGAGTTTAAGGATCCAATTCGGATCAGCAGATCAATAGACTATGTAATATATTAAAACACAATACAAGATCTACTTCTACAACACTTTGAGGAAGTTTAATCGAATTGAGAGAGATCAAGAGAACACATATAACTGAGAATGAGAAATCAATCACACATAACACAAAATAAATAACCCGGGGAAAGCCTTAGTCTAAAACCCCAAGTCTATATTATCATACAAGTGGAAATCTTATTCAAGTTACAAAAAGAATCAGCTCTCAAGATATCCTGCTCTCTCTGCAATCAAACATCACTTCTCATAGATATTCAAAGGCTTCTCCAAACCTTCTCCTCTACCCTCCAAGCCTCCTATTTCTTTGCACATTTTTTCCTACGGTCTAGTGCTTCCACTTGTGTGAATTCCCACCACACACTGCTCACTTGGCCCAGAAATAACTACACAAACCTGAAGGAGATAAATCCTTATGCATAGATGAGTTTCCTTTATAGGAAAAAATCCATCCAAATCATAGTACAATTTCCCTCCTCTGATCTCAACTGGGTCTCTGTCTGAACTGACATGCATGAGTTATTTATGAGAGAATATTCAGTTATCTGAAGTGAAACAGTTACATGCATGCAAGCATTAACTAAATAAACTTACAATTAATTCAACAAACTATTTGAATTAATCTAACTGGACTTGACTCAGTTAACTGAGCCAACTGATTACAACTCATCCTTATCTCTTTAATTGATGGATAAATTCCTCAATCAATGGAGAAATTGTTGCATGTCCCCATATAGACTTCATGTTTGATTTTCTTTAACTAAATAACTCAAGATGAACTAATTAAATATTTTACAAACAACTGCTAAGATCAAATTCGAATTTTACTTCATTATTTAGTTCAGGGTCTAACTAAAATAGGAATCTATCCCGAACTGCTAAAAATATAAAGGTTATTTTTAGCACTTCCATATTTCATTCCTTGTTGCTCAGTCCAGCACTGGTACCTGAACTGCTATTTATAGCAGTGCTATTTTTAGCACTTCTATTTTTAGCATTTTTATTGCCTTTTTCAACATGAAACACCTATTTCACACTTTTCAAAGCATGTAAAGGAGCTACAATCAAAGAAAAGTTAGCAATAAACTTTCTCCAATATTGCGCTTCCTGTAAGAAACTTCTAACTTCTGTAGCAGTATTGGGCTTAGGCCAATTTACAATGACTTTGACCTTAGAGGGATCTATCTTCAATTCACCACCCCCTACAATAAAAACAAAATAATTCAAAGATGTTATGCCAAATTCACATTTTGACAGTCTTACATAGAGATTTTCTCTTTTCAAAACATCTAAAATATGATTTAAATGCTTTACATGTTCATACCATGTTCTACTAAAAACAACAATATCATCTAAATAGACTATTACAAAATCATCAATGAATGGTATAAATACATCATTCATGACTCGCATGAATGTAGCTGGAGTGTTAGTTAAACCAAAAGGCATAACCATCCATTCATAGAGTCCTTGCTTTGTTTTGAAAGCAGTCTAACATACATCCTATTCTGCAACTTTGATATGATGGTATTCGCTTCGCAAGTCCAATTTAGAGAAGTAAACTACATCTTTTAACTGATCTAACAAATCATCAATACGAGGAAGAGGATAATGATTCTTTATTTTGATTTTATTTAATGCTCTAAAATCAATTCACATTCTCCATGAACCGTCTTTCTTTTGCACTAGCACAATAGGAGATTCGCACAGTGATGTGCTTGGTCGAATAAACCCTTGATCGAGCAACTATTGTACCTTCTTCTTTATCTCTACATTCTCTAGAGATGATAACCTGTACATTCCAATGTTAGGTAGTGAAGCATCTTGCTGCAAATAAATCTCATGTTCTATCTCTCGCTTGGGAGGAAGCCCTTTAGGCTCTTGAAATAGAATATCATAATTGGAAACAACTTTAACTAGATCTACTTTCTGTTTAGGATTACAACCTTGGAATGCACCGGATTTATCAATATCCTTTGCTTTTACAATCATAAGTAAAAATTGTTTCCTTGAATTTACAATTCTTTTCATATGTCCTGAATTTATGAGAGAGAAATTATATTTGAGTTTATGAGCCCTTACAATATATTCAGTTCCATCCTTAGTGAGTTGATACTTATTTTCAATTCAATAGAAGATGGCATTTATATCATAGAATTATGGAACTCCTAATACAATTCGACATATGTCCAATGGTACTATGTCTAACTCAACCTCACCTACAAACTTTGACCCAATAGAAAATCAAAGTTTACATTTTTCGTAACTTGTAGCATAGTTTTATCACACACCCAACCTAATGGATATGGATTTTTATGAGGTTTTGTTTCTAGACCCAACTTCTTTACAATTGCTTCAAAAATCAAATTAACTTGTGACCCACTATCAATTAATGTATCAATTTTAGTATGCTTTGAAATGACTCTAATATGAAATAGATCATTTCTTTTCTTCTCATCATTATCACTATCATCAGAATGCGAAGAAGTAGTTGTAGATTCTTTAGAATCTTTACCTTTTATACTTGTAGCTGTAACTATTGTCTCATCACCTTAATCTAATCCCAAGTCCTTTTGAATAGCTGCAACATTCTTCCGCTCTTTACTCCCAAACTTATTAGGCTTCAATTCCAAATGCAATGACCAGCAGTGTGCCTCATCATGTCCCTCCTTTTTACAATGAGTTCATGAAGGTTTATCCTTCTTCATAGTGTTTGTTTTCTTCTCCTTCCATTTAAGTTTATTTTTCTCTTTATTCTTACTTTCAATAGGTATGGATGATTTCCCAACATCTTGGGTTACATTTTTACCTTTAGCTTCTAGATGAGTTGCTTGAACCGATACATCATCTAAGCTAGTTGGATTAAACATAAGTATGGTATGCCTCAAATAACAATGAAGACCACCTATGTATTTCAACAATGTCTCTGGTGAGTCCAATGATATGCCTAATGTTAAAGCTCTCTTACAGAATTCCTGAGTATAACTTTGAACACTTTGAATTTTTTAATTGACGTAGTGTTTGCCAACTCATCATTGCTTGTTGCATATAAGCCAAAGGATAAAATTTCTTTTTAATAGAAGAAACAAATTCATTCCAAGTTGAAATGATTTTACCATGATTTTGGAGATCTTCTTGTCTCTTTCCTTCCCACCATACAAGTGCGGTTCCTCCAAGTCGAAGGCTAGCAAGATGGATATTCTTTATTTCTGAAACAACTTTATGCACCCTACAATATACTTCAATTTGTCTTATCCAATTATCAAGCTTTTCAGCGTTAATTTCTCCATCATAAATTGGCAAATCAAATTTTACATCTAATTTGATCAGAGAGGATTTCTTCTTCTTCTTCGTAGAAGGACTAGAATTATGAGAAGAAGAGGATGATGATGATGATGATGTTGATGATGGAGGAGATGGTGGAGGAAGCATTCCTTTCTTTCCCTTATCTTATTGATCTTTAGGTGATGAAGTTCCTTCATCTTTGTTATTCTTAAACTCGCATTACATTTCTTCCGCCATTGCACGTATTGTCATGAAACTATCCAAGAATTGCGATTTTGACCCAAGTGGAGTTTCATCTGCCATCATTCTTTGTGAAAAGACCTTCCTATCTCTGGATTTTCCTCAACAAGTTCACCTTCACCTCGTCAGAGCCTCAACCTAGTAAGCATTCAAATCTCCACAAAAACTTTTCAAACCTTAAAAGCCCTGCTGCTCTAATACCACCTGATACGTTAATGAAAAAGGTATTATAGACTATGTGTGAATTCTCTTATGTTACTTAGTGCAAAAGATATAAAAGGTTATGAATAACATAAACACATAAACAACTTGAAGATACATTCAAACACATCAACACAGCTAAATTTAATAAAGGAGTTCACCAGACTTTCTAGCTACGTCTCGTGGTCCTTCTGCTTCTAGTGTTGACCTCTTTATTTTTTCTTCAAATGGTTGTTATAGCTATGAGCTTGAAAACATAGTCTCAAATAAGAAAATGGACGCCCCCACTACGTTTAGCTCGAGATTTCGAGTCAAATGATTATAAACGCGACCATATTTGGCGACTGTGACCTCTAGACCCCTCGGGATGGTCCAAAACCACCTTTGTCCATGCAAAACCACCCTATGTTTGGCAAAAACTGCCTCGGCCCGCATAAAACCACCTCGGACTATCACTAGTGGTAGGGTGGGTTCGGTACCTGTAATGGTTTATTAAAATATTGGTGGCTTGGTTAACCAAGTACCACCCTTCGGCATGTTGGTTCTGTTTCGGTGATATGGTATTGATATACCATATGTAGTTGTAATCTATGGTGAATGTGGGATAATGCAATAACATAAAATCAAAGGATCGGTGGTCATTGGGTTCACCCCGACCATCTGACCTTTTTCTAGCGGTGATCCCGACACCAAAATAAATCCATGTTTATTATATCCATTACCAAGTCTCGTCTGATCCAACGGGTATCACGTCACCTGTTAGCCAACTATCTTAGTTGATCTCCACTGTCAATCAATCCCACGTGATCTGACGGCTATCGCGTCGTCCACTCGCCAACTAGCCCAGACGATCTCCACCATCGATGCAACCCATCCAATTGAACAGTTACCATGAAACCTTGTGCAAATTCTTGCATGACCAATATCATATTGAGGGTGCGCGAGAATAGTGGTTTTCTCGTGCTACGTGTCACCCGCTAAGGTTAATCGTGTGAAATTTAGGAATATCGTTTACCATTTTATAAGTGCGTGAGATAATGCTTACCACTTATGAATACTACTCCTCTATTCTACTAACATGTGGCTTAATCTAATCTCTTCATTTCTTAACTTTATTTTGCGCAACTTAATCCTAGCCTTCTATCTCCCTCACTCTCATTTGTTGATTTGACTGATCCAACAATTGTGCTTCACTGCTCAGATACCACTTTCATCTGCATTTGAAGACTTTGATCTGGAGGCAAAATTAAATCCATTTTGGATCATGGCTGTGATACAAATAATAAGCTAAAGTGATACTTGGATTTTTTTGGGTGGTTACATTATAAAAATGTCAGTGGTCATCATTTGTGCGATCATGATGTAAGAATTCATTAGTGCTTGAAATTCTATAAGAAGAAAAAAATGGATAATTGGACATTTCTGTTTTTGGCCAAATATGAGAGTGACCATCATGTCAGTCGTCAGTTAAGAAAAATATTTCAAGAAATATGAAGGTTGCAGTGTTCAAATCATTTTTTTAGATATTATAAATGGATTTAACACCATCAAGTATTTTTGGGCACCCAAAATTTTGAAATTTAATTATATCAGAATTTTTAATATTTTTGTGAGAGGTTTAAAATACAGAATTATTTTTCCTTTTAATAATGTGAGTGGTCATCATGTTCTTGGAAAAATGATCTCATGAATGGAATACATGTATGAACAATTATATGACACAAAACACTTATATCACTTCTAAAATACCTAATATCTATATAAAAGATATTGATCAAAATATTGCCAAAATCATATAAAGGGGATGACACGATATCACGATCGTGGCTGTCTTCATCAAAGTCAAATATCCTAATAAATGATAACAAATTTATATTAAAGAAATTAGTGAAAATTATTATTTTAAAAATCTGCATCAACATAAAATTTTAAAAACAATTTATAAGAGCAAATGCTAACATCTTAAGGGTCCACTTGTTAGCCATTTTCATATTCCCTTCCCATGGCAGGTCCTAAATCAGTTGGATGGCAAAAGACACTTTTAATTGGTTTTGCAACCGGGGGAAATATTTCATCTATAGTTGACACTCTGGTAGGCTCTTTTAAGACCCTCAATCTTCAAGCACATTTATAAGATGAATGCGAAATGCATTCAGGCTCACACAGTGATGAGCACATTGGTCAATTCATGATCAAATTTCAATGGATTAGATTGGGTTATCCCATACAATTTTGGGGTTTTCATGACTGAGTGCTCAATGTGGTATGACTAGTGAAGCATAGAAGAGTAACATAATAGAGATGCAATTTTATCACTAAATTCGATTTAATTGATTGAAATTATATTGATTAAAAAGGTTCAAATTTCTAATAATAGATGTGTTAATCTTAAGTTACAAATACATTACTAATTATTTTTTATTTCAGACTTAACATAACCTGCCAAAATTTATGAGGTAATTAGGGCTAATTAATACACTCTAATTGTCCACTTAACACCAATCACTACTTTTTGTTCGTCTAAGCCTCAATTAGACTTACAATTCTTGAAATCAAATAAAAAATTTGGTTTCCTTCTACATGTTACTAAAGGTTGTTCTTTTTCTCAACTCTACATTGTACAACATTTTTCTTCCTTTTGCTCCAAACCTTGTCTTCTACATACTTTTTATTGTTATTTGGTTTCAATCTTACTCATTTTTTCTACAATATTTATTTGTCATCTTTATCGTATTCATCTAGTTTTTCTTCTATATTTTCTTGTGCTTCAACTATTGCTAATTGAACTTCTCTATCCACCTCTATAAGAACAAAAAACTATTCTTGTTTTCCTTCATCTAGACTTCCATGGCCACAAAGTCTTCAAACAACTATGATCATTTTCTTAGTTTTTTCTACTCCCTCTTTTGTTGTAGTTATGCTAGTTTTTTCATAACCACTTTAACTTTTATCGTACTTAGCCTTGGAAAAGCATTCTTCAAGAAATATTAGTTTAGTTTCATAATCAAAATCAACATTCAATACTAGCTTCTTCTCACCTATTATTGCTATTGCAAAAGGTGGTTTTAGTTTCATCATATTCAACTGCAATTTCATCTACAACACATGTATTTGCATCTTGTGCTTCACTTTCTCCATCACGTTGATACTCTTATTTTGGTTTTGTAAGATTTTCCTAACATATCCAATCACTCCTACCATATCAAAATAATCATATTTTCTTTACACAAGCAATTTCATTAACAATTTCAATGCTTTGGTGTTGCTCCTCCTTTCATTATATGTCATTTCTAGAATATTCCATATGCTTCTTTTGATGTGGCTTCTATGGTAAGAATGTTGTCATCTGAACATTGTTAAATGAGAAACAATGTTACCACATCATCAATGTTGTCATCCAAACATTGTTGAATGAGAAACAATGTTTCCACATCATCATTCCTATTCACGAAGAGTTGGAATTGGGGGTTCTTAAAACCATTTCAAGACAATATTCTATAACTCGTCTATTCATAATTTGATTCATATTTTAATGGTTCAAAATTCATACTTTTTACAGGAGAAAATATGACGTTTTAAATATAATAACTATTAAAAAATCCATGTTCATAAATTTGAGGATAACTTGATCACCTTTCAAAATCAATGAAAAAAATAAAAATAATTTTGTTCTTATACTCTTTCAAAAACAATTTATTTTGTCTTGTACATTTTACCTTCCTTTTTATATTTTTCTTTCTCTAATGCATTTTTTTAAATCACCCTTGTTTTATATTTCTTATACATTTTTTAAGCACTCACTAAAACCAATTTCAAAAGATATTTCCAAACAAAATGTGGATAACAACCCCTCATTTATAATATTATGAATATATCTCTTTATATTATCACTATAAATAAAACAATGACTATAAAGAAAACAATGGAAATTTTATCTAGGGTATCTTTCCACACAAATTCTTTTCAATTTATATCCCTATGCCATACTCACTTATGGGAGGATGCAACAATGGTTCATATCAGGTGCAACTATTCCTTAATTAGTTGGTGACTTCTTCAAACAACAATTATTTATTAGGACTATCCCAATGAAAATTAATAGAAAAATGGCTACGCAATAAGCACGAGGTTTTTTTTTAATGATAGTTGGTTTATAAACTTTCTATCGAGTTTTATCTCTCACTTTAACTTATTGGTTTCTTTGGATCTTGGATTACTTAGCTCTTATACCAATTTGATATAGAGAGGAGTAAACCAAACTCAAAATAACTTAGAATAATATCACATATAATATATTATAGTTGCAAACCTATCACTAAAATTCATTAATTTAATTACATAAAACTACATGATTAAATAAACTCAAAACAACTAACAATATATGTGTTAATATTAAATCACACATACATTGACTAATTATAAATCAATTTAATCTACTTAAAACTATGAGAGGCTGTAAAGAAAAGTAATTAACACACGCCAATAAGTACCACGCCATCTCACCTCATGCCATTCAAATTTTTACAAGCATGATTGCACAACTTGGGTGCGTTCATGATCTCGATTAGTATGTGGAGATGCACACTGGGCCAAAGCCATTACTTGTTTATTTATTCAACAGGTGATGACACACATCTACTGCATGACCAAACATTTTATGAATTATGGAATGAGTCCACATGGAGAAGTTGAGTTAGGTTTTCCACCCTATGAGTGTGGGCATGAGGTTGGCTCAGGTGAAAATGAAGAGTTGAAAGAAGATTTTCTCAAGTGGATGAAAAGGCTTAAAATTGTTCAAGTGACAATTGTAAAGATATATGTATGCAAGAGGTGGGAGAGAAAAGGGACAACATCAACACTAGACAACATTACGAAGTAGCACTTCACATATCAAACTAGAAATAGAGAACATTGTAGGTTGTGGATGGCCACAGATGTATGTAACTAAATAAAGAGTTCCATGGTGTGAAGACTAACATTCGGGCTGACATTTTTTGGGGTTGTAAGCTTGTAATAAAGGATGGATAGGTGGGTTGTGCAAGCATTCATAATTTTGTGTTCCATTGTGTTGTATCAAGGATAGTTTCGATGAGACCAATATAGAGTTCAGCTGACCAATATTTTTGCACACGATTGGTTGAATCAAGAGTGGTATGGAGTTTCATTGGACTACAAGATGTACAAAATCCATTAGGCCATGTTTGGGCCATTTTTTCTATATTTTTGTAGCATGATCTAAAGACTGGCATTAGAGCTCATGATTTCTTGAGGTAGCTTGTAACTAAGGATGGATAGGTGGGTTGTGCAAGCCTTCATAATATTTTGTTCCATTGTGTTGTATCAACTTTGGTTTTAATGTGACCTATATAGAATTCGGCTGACCAATATTTTTGCACAGGATTAGCTAGACTAAGAGTGGTCTGGAGCGGTGAGCTTAAGTCAATTACAGATTCTCCAAATATTCGAGAATCCGACTGACATGGGCGTGGTCAAAAAATTGACCGCACCCATGTCCATCGAATTCCTGAATATTCCGGGAATTTGCAATTGAATTAAGGATGGCCCGTGAGCTTAAGTCGATTGTAGATTCCCCGAATATTCGGGAATTCGATGGACATGGGCACGGTCAAAAAATTGACCTCGCCCATGTCCGTCAGATTCCCAAATATTTGGGGAATCTACAATCAACTTAAAGATGGCCGTTTGGAGTTTGGTTGGACTACTCCAATTTGTGCCACTCATTCTATATTCAATCAGTGGGCCATGTTGGGGCCACTTGTTCTATATTTAAGCCATTCGGCCAAGTTTGGGCTAGTTGTTCTATATTCAAGGTAGTGGTCCAAGTTTGGGCCACTTTTTCTATATTTTTGTCTTTCCACTTTAGCATTTGCAAAAGTTGAAAAATATTTACTTTTACCTATCTAGTTTGTTATCAATGTGAAATATGGTGACCTAATCATCAGTTACAAATGAAACCCTTATTAGGTTTCCTAGTGTTTTGAAGTATATATAGATCAAATTTGGGAATATGAAGGTAAGGGGTCAATGAACGGACTATTTTTACTCATATATATGCACTTTCTTAAGTGGGTAAAGAGATTTCTTTTGAATTTCACATATCGATATAATGAGGAAGTCCATGAGTATCATTTTAAATTATTTTATATTTTAATCAGGAAAGTTTGGTAAGTAAGTTGTATTTTTTAATCATGCAAGTTTGGTAAGTAAGTTGGAGTGACATAAAATGTTTTCATAACTTTTGAGTTAGACATTAGTCATATCGTATGATGGTTTTCTTACCATGTACATTTTCATTTTATTTTAATGTAAAAAATTTAATGTGATATTTTTTACAATAGAATTTTAGGTTGTTTCTATTATATCAATATGATATTCAATTATTATTTTTTTATTTTATTATTAAATTTTAATTTTGAATGGACATTAAATTTTAATTTAATTTTAAATGTAATTATATAAGATGAATATTTTTTCCTTAATGTATTTTCATATTATTTAATATTAGTTTCAGAGTTTTAATTTAATTATAATGATTAATAGTTGATTGTATAGAATATTTTTTAATAGTATTTAGGATAGAAGGTTGAAAGTTATTTAAGAAAATGTTATAAATTAAACTAGAATAAAATAAATGCAAAAATAATTTTAAAGTGAAATTCTTTATGGTTTTTTGAACATGTGATATTGATAAGTTATGGTATCGGCTAATGATATTGTAACAATTATTATTTACAAGTTAAAAATTTCAATAATAATGTAAGAATGAATCTTTACAATTGTGTTTTTTTAAATGTATATATCCCAAATGAAAACAAAAATATTGAATAATAAAATCATAATCATGAATTTTCAATCCATAAACCACATAGTCAAAACCTCAAATAAAAAACAGACTCTTATTGCAAACTACTATTTTTAGAGTCGAAATGAGAAAATTTAATGATAATAATCCTATGCCATGAATAGTTCAAATGAAACAATACATTAATCTGATACCACTTGATAGGTTAATGAAAAAGGTATTATAGACTACGTGTGAATTTGCCTATCTTACTTATTGCAATGGATCTAAAAGGTCGTGAATAACATAAACACATAAATAACTTGAAAACACATTCAAACACATCAACACAACCAAATTTAATAAAGGAGTTCACCAGACTTTCTGGCTACATCTCCTAGTCCTTCCACTTCTAGTATTGGCCTCTTTATTTTGCCTTTAAATGGTTGTTACAGGTATGAGCTCAAAAGCAGAGTCTCAAGTAAGAAAATGGACATCACCACTACATTTAGCTCGCAATTTCGAGTCAAACGAGTATAAACTTGACCATATTTTGCCACTGTGACCTCCAGACGCCGTGGAATGGTCCAAAACTACCTCTGTCCCTGCAAAACCATCCTCTGTTTGGAAAAAACCACCTCTACCTGCATAAAACCCCCTCGGACTGCGCACTAGTGGTAGGGCAGGTTTGGCACATGCAATGGTTTATTAAAAAATTGGTGGCTTGGTTAACCAAGTCCCACCCTTCAGCATGTTGGTTCTATTTCGGTGATATGGTATTGATATACCATATATAGTTGCAATCTATGGTGAATGTGGGATAATGCGATAACATAAAATCAAAGGACCGATGGCGTGGGGTTCACCCCGACTGTCTGGCCGTTTTCTGGTGGTGATCCCGACACTAAAATAAATCCATGTTTATTATATCCATTACCAAGTCCCTTCCGATCCAGTGGCTATCGCGTCACTCGTTTGCTAACTATCTTGGCCGATCTCCACCATCGATCAATCCCACGTGATCTGATAGCTATCGCATCGTCCACTCACCAACCAACCCAGACGACCTCCACCGTCGATGTAACCCATCCAATCGAACGACTATCGCGGAATCTCGTCCAAATTCTTGCAGAACCGATATCAGATCGAGGGTGCATGAGAGAAGTGGTTTTCTCGTGATATGTGTCACCCATTAAGGTTAATCACATGAAATTTAGGAATATCGTTTACCATTTTATAAGCGCACGAGATACTGCTTAGCGCTTATGAATACTACTCCTCGGTTTTGCGAACATGTGGCTTAATCTAATCTCTTCATTTCTTAACTTTATTTTGTGTGACTTAATCCTAGCCGTCTATCTCCCTCATTCTCGCTCGTTGATCTAACTGATCCAACGAATGTGCTTCGCTACTCAGATAGAACTTTCATCTGCATTTGAAGACTTTGATCAGGAGGTAAAACTAAATCCATTTTGGATCATGGCTGCGGCACAGATAATAAGCTAAATTAATACTTGCATTTTTTTGGGTGGTTACATTTAAAAAATGGTAGTGGTCATCATTTATGCGATCATGATGTAAGAATTAATTAGTGCTTGAAATGTTATAAGAAGAAAAAAATGGATAATTGGATATTTCTATTTTTGGCCAAATATAAGAGTGACCATCACGTCAGTGGTCAGTTAAGAAAAATATTTCAAAAAATATGAAATTTGCAGTGTTCAAATCATTTTTTTAGATATTATAAATGGATTTAACACCATCCAATATTTTTGCGTACCCAAAATTTTGAAATTTAATTAAATCATAATTTTTAATATTTTTGTGAGAGATTTAAAATACACAATTATTTTTCCTTTTAATAATGTGAGTGATCATCATGTTCTTGGAAATATGGTCTCATGAATGGAATACATCTATGATAAAGTATATGACACAAAACACTTATATCACTTTGAAATACCTAATATTTCTATGAAAAATATTGATCAAAATATTGCCAAAATTATCTAAAGGGGGTGACACAATATCACGATCATGGCTGTCTTCATTAAAGTCAAATATCCTAATAAATCATAACAAATTTATATTAAAGAAATTAATGAAAATTATTATTTTAAAAATCTGCATCAACATACAATTTTAAAAACAATTTATAAGAGTAAATGCTAACATCTTAAGGGTCCACTTGTTAACCATTTTCATATTCCCTTCCCTTGGTAGGTCCTAAATCAATTGGATGGCCAGAGACACTTTTAACTGGTTTTGCAACCGGCAGAAATATTTCATCTATATTTGACACTCTGGTAGGCTCTTTTAAGACCCTCATGCTTCAAGCACATTTCTAAGATGAATGTGAAATGCGTTCAGGCTCACACAGTGATGAGCACATTGGTCAATTCACGATCACATTTCAATGGATTAGATTGGGTTGTCCCATACAATTTTGGGGTTTTCATGACTGAGTGCTCAATGTAGTATGACGGGTGAAGAATAGAAGAGTAACATAATAGAGATGCAATTTTATCACTAAATTCGATTTAATTGATTGAAATTATATTGAGCAAATAGTTCAAATTGTTAATAATAGATGTGTTAATACTAAGTTACAAATACATTACTAATTATTTTAAATTTCAGACTTAACATAACCTGCCAAAATTTATGAGGTAATTAGGGTTAATTAATACACTCTAATTATCCACTTCACACCAATTACTACTTTTTGTTGGTCTAAGCCTCAATTAGACATACAATTCTTGAAATGAAATAAAAAATTTGATTTCCTTCTACATGCTACTATAGGTTGTTCTTGTTCTCAACTCTACATTGTACAACATGTTTCTTCCTTTTGCTCCACACCTTATATTCTACATACTTTTTATTGTTATTTAGATTCAATCTTTCTCATTTTTTCTTCAATATTCATTTGTCATATTTATCATATTCATCTAGTTTTTCTTCTACATTTTCTTGTGCTTCAACTACTGCTAATTGAACTTCTTTATCCACTTCTATAGGAACAAAAAAAAATTGTGTTTTCCCTCATCTAGACTTCCATTGCCACAAAGTCTTCAAACAACTATCATCATTTTCTTAATTTTTTCTACTCCCTCTTTTGTTATAGTTATGCTAGTTTTTTCATAACCACTTTAACTTTTATCATACTTAGCATTGGAAAAACATTCTTCAAGAAATATTAATTTAGTGTCATAATCAAAATTAACATTCAATACTAGCTTCTTCTCACTTGTTATTTCTATTGCAAACGGGTTTCATCATATTAAACTGTAATTTCATCTCCCACACATGTATTTGCATCTTGGGCTTCCCTTTCTCCATCATGTTGATACTCTTATTTTGGTTTTCCAAGATTTTCCCGAAATCTCCAATTACTCATACCATATCAAAATAATCATCTTTTTTTTACACAAGCAATTTCATTAACAATTACAATACTTTGGTGTTGCTCCTCCTTTCATTATATGTCATTTCTAGAATATTCCATATGCTTCTTTTGATGTGCCTTCTAAGGTAAGAATGTTGTCATCTGAACATTGTTAAATGAGAAACAATGTTACCACATCATCAATGTTGTCATCCAAACATTGGTGAATGAGAAACAATGTGGCCACATCATCATTCCTATTCATGAAGAGTTTGAATTGGGGATTCTTTAAACCCTTTCAAGACAATATTCTAAAACTTTTTTATTCATAATTTGATTCATATTTTAATGGTTCAAAATTCATATTTTTTATGGGAGAAAATATGAGGTTTTAAAATATAATAATTGCTTAAAAATCCATGTTCATAAATTTGAGGATAACTTGATCACCTTTTAAAATTAATGATAAAAATAAAATAATGTCGTTCTTATACTCTTTCAAAAACATTTTATTTTCTCTTGTATATTTTACCTTCCTTTTTATTTTTTTCTTTCTCTAATGCAATTTTTTAAATCACCCTTGTTTTATATTTCTTATACATTTTTTAAGCACTCACTAAAACCAATTTCAAAAGATATTTCCAAACAAAATGTGGATAATAACCCTTCATTTATCATATTATGAATATATCTCTTTAAATTATCACTATAAAGAAAACAATGGAAATTTTATCTAGGGTATATTTCCACACAAATTCCTTCCAATCCTATGCCATACTCACTTATGCGAGGATGCAACGATGGTTCATATCATGTGCAAATATTCCTTAATTATTTGGTGACTTTTTCAAACAACAATTATTTATTAGGAATGTCTCAATGGAAATTAATAGAAAAATGGCTATGCAATAGGCACAACGAGTTTTTTTTTAATGATAGTTGGTTTATAAACTTTCTATCGGTTTTTATCTCTCAAATTAACTTATTAGTTTCTTTTGATCTTTGGATTGCTTAGCTCTTATACTCATCTCATTGCATGCTACTGAAAGTTTGGCAAACACAATTGCACAACTTGGGTGCAATCATGGTCTCGATTAGTATGTGGAGATGCACAATGGGCCAAATCCATTACATGTTTATTTATTCAGTGGGTGATGACACACATCTACTGCATGACCAAACATTTTCTGAATGATGGAATGAGTCCACATAGAGAAGTTGGGTTAGGTTTTCCACCCTATGAGTGTGGGCATAAGGTTGGCTTAGGTGAAAATGAAGAGCTGAAAGAAGGTTTTCTCAGGTGGATGAAAAGGCTTACGATTGTCCAAGTGACAATTATAAAGACATATGTATGCAACAGGTGGGAGAGAAAAGGGACAACATCAACACTAGACAACATTGCGAAGTAGCACTTCACATATCAAACTACAAATAGAGAACATTGTAGGTTGTGGATGGCCACAGATGCATGTAACTAAATAAAGAGTTGCATGGTCTGAAGACTGACATTCGGGCTGACATTTTCTTGGGGTTGTAAACTTGTAGCTAAGAACAGATAGGTGGGTTGTGCAAGCCTTTGTAATTGTGTGTTCCATTGTGTTGTATCAAGGATAGTTTTAATGAGACCAATATAGAGCTCGACTAACCAATATTTTTGCGCATGATTGGTTGGATTAAGAGTGGTATGGAGCTTCTTTGGACTACAACATGTGGAAAATCCACTGGGCCAAGTTTGGGCCATTTGTTCTATATTTTTGTAGCATTATCTAAAGACTGACATTTGAGCTCGTGTTTTCTTGGGGTAGCTTGTAACTCGGGATGGATAGGTGGGCTGTGCAAGCCTTCATAATCTTTTGTTCCTTTGTGTTGTATCAATGTTCACTTCAATGTGACCTATACAGAGTTTGGTTGAATAATATTTTTGCACAGGATTGGCGAGACCAAGAGTGTTGTAGAGCGATCAGCTTAAGTTGATAACAGATTCTCAAAATATTTGGGAATCCGACAGACATGGGCGTCGTAAAAAAAATTGATCGAACCCATGTCCATTGGATTCCCAAATATTCGGGAATCTGCAATCGACTTAAAGATGGCCCGTGAGCTTAAGTCAATTGCAGATTCCCCGAATATTCGAGAATCTGATGGACATGGGCTGGTAAAAAATTGATGGTGCCCATGTCTGTCAAATTCCCAAATATTCAGGGAATTTGCAATGGACTTAAGGATGGCCAATCTGGAGTTTGGTTGGACTACTCCAAGTTGTGCCACTCATTCTATATTTATTCATTGGGCCATGTTGGGGCCACTTGTTCTATATTTAAGCCATTGGGCCAAGTTTGGGCCAGTTGTTCTATATTCAAGGCAGTGGTCCAAGTTTGGGCCACTTTTTCTATATTTTTGTCTTTCCCCTTTACCATTTGTAAAAGTTGAAAAATATTTACTTTTACCGATCTAGTTTGTTATCAATGTGAAATATGGTGACGTAATCATTAGTTACGAATGAAACCCTTATTAGGTTTCCTATTGTTTTCAATTATATATAGATCAAATTTGCAAATATAAAGGTAAGGGGTCAATGAACGAACTATTTTTACTCATATATATGCATTTTCTTAAGTAGGTAAAGAGATTTCTTTTGAATTTCACACATTGATATAATGAGGAAGTCCATGAGTATCATTTTAAATTATTTTATTTTTTAATCAGGAAAATTTGGTAAGTAAGTTGTATTTTTTAATCATGCAAGTTTGGTAAGTAAGTTGGAGTGACTTAAAATGTTTTCATAACTTTTGAGTTAGACATTAGTCATATCGTATGATGGTTATGGATTTTATATGACCATAAATTTGTTTTAATTATAAGTTTACAAAACCGACCTCCAAATTTCTTTTTAAATATAAAACTTAACTAAATGTTTATACCTTAAAAAACATTGATGATCTACATAATTAAAAAAAATATCAGTGAATTTTTTGAAATAGTATCTATATATCCAATAATATTATATTGAAACCCTAACACTATATAGTTAAATAAATAAAATCTATAATATTTTATGAATGTTTTTATAATTCTTCTAACCTTAAAAATTAGTATAACAAGTTATATATAAAAAATTTAGAAAACAAGTTTATTAAAAATATTCATATTCATATATTTATTAATTAAATATTAAATATGAAACTTTTGAAAATATAATACAATATAAAGTCTTCTTACCATATACATTATCATTTTATTTTAACGTAAAAAAATTAATGTGATCTTTATTACAATAGAATTTGTTTAGGTTTTTTATTATTGAATCAAATTGTTATTTTTATTAATATATTTCATTATTATTAATTTTTAAATTTTGAATGGACATTAAATTTTTTAATTAATTTTAAATGTAATATCTAAAACGAATACTTTTTCTCTAATGTATTTTCATATTATTTAATATTAGTTCAGAATTTAATTCAATTATAATAACTAATAGTTGATTGTATGGAAATTTTTAATGGTATTTATGATAAAAGGTTGCAAGTTATTAAGAAAATTTTATAAATTAAAATAAAATAAAATAAATATAGAAATAATTTTAATGTGAAATGCTTTATGGTTTTTTGAACATGTGATATTGATAAATTATGGTATTGGCTAATGATATTGTAACAATTACTATTTACAAGTTAAAAATTTCAATAATAATGTGAGAGTGAATCTTTACAATTGTTTTTTTTTTAAATGTATATATCCCAAATAAAAAACAAAAATATTGAATAATAAAATTATAATCATGAATTTTCAATCCAAAAACCACATAGTCAAAACCTCAAATAAAAAACAGACACTTATTACAAACTACTATATTTAGAGTCGAAATGAGAAAATTTAATGATAATAATCCTACGCCATGAACCCTTTGATTTTGATAATACTATCTCCCCACTTCAAATTTGTCACGAAACTTCGTTGCTTTCATTTTTAAAATGCTTCGAATGCTTTTTTTGTCAAAGTACAAACAATACTTTAACTGGATATTTCAATAAATTGTCAAATTTTGTTACGAATGATGAAGTTAAGACTAGTGTTTCGTTCAAAATTATTTATGAGACTATTTGTCTTTTGCTCCAAAATTATCTAGTCCATTACTTTTTTTTCGTATATAAATGTATTTTATTATTATTCTATGAATTTGTTCAAACATTCAATAATTACTATCAATTACTTTTTGTATAAAAATTAAATACTAAGTAACAATGCTAAATATTACATTTGTTAATAAACTTGTTTCATACTTAATGTGGCAACTATAGAATATAATATTTTTTTTTTGTAAACGTATGCATTCCTCTTTCTATATTACGAAAACAAAATCTTACAGCATACTTATGTTCCAGTGGCTAGCCTGCTTGCAGAAAACCAGACCACCACCTATCAGTGTTATAACCACACCAAAATTTAAAAATATTTTTCTCCTTCATACTGTCATAGTTGTGCTTTTGAATACTGCTAATTAATATATCTACAGTACCATAACATAAGAACCAGGGACAATTTTTTTTTAACAACATTTTAAACAAAATATCGAGAGACTCATCTCTATCATTCCTCATCTGACGAGTTGACCGGGGCAGGCGCCATGGCGCTGATTCCAGGTTTCACCTTCTGCTGCTCCATAACCCATTTCAGTTCCTGCAGCATTTGCTCCATGTTTAGCAGCATCGGGTGATTTCTCCTTACCTAGACTTGGACGGTCGCTATCTCTTTCAGTAGGGTAGCCTTTAGATTTTTTGTTCCCTCCATTGTCTGGCTTTTTACCTATTCCTCTCTCTACTTTCTTTCCTCCTTCTCTTCTTCCCGGACTGCCTGGTTCATTTCCATAGCCTGAGCTACCATGTGTTTCATTATCCAATATTGTTGGAGCATCTTATTAAACAGATATTTTATGCTCCTAGTGTTTCCTGGGTCTGGAATCAGATCCTCCATTCACCCATGGGGAATTTCCTTGTTCTCGCTAATGGATCTCATCTCCCGTTCCCACCCATTGATTTAAGCTCGGATTTTCGGGGAATTTCCGACCATATACGCATTGATCATGAACATGCTTTTTTCTGATTTTGGCTTCCTTCCTCTCCACTTTAGGTTGCTGCTTGTGCCTTCTTCCCAGGTCCGAGCTTATTTTGCCTTCTTTGGAGCCATCTTGCTATGGTCCTGAAACCTTTATTTTACTGTGTCTTTCCTACCTATCAAGATAGAAAACCACAAATCAGTGCCTTTAATTTGTAATTATTCTAAATCCAAACAATTAACCCCCCAGCCTTAGCATGAAGGCCCCGCAAGTGTTTCTAGCTCGCAGTCCTGAGCCACATCACAACCTTTCCTGTTATGCGGCCCGAGCCCCTCTTGCCTCTCTCTACTTCCCTGGAATCCCCGCGCTGACCATCTTGGCTTGTCTCAGCCACCCAAACCTTCTTCCCTGAGCTCCCCATCTCATGGGGAAGGCTTCTAACCCCCCTGTGACCCAGAGTACTTCTGGTCTTAGCCTTTCGGGAATTATCTAGACAACAGACATGGTTAGGGCTCCGTTGCCCAGTCTGGAGCTCGACGTGACTCGTCAAGGCAACCCTCCCCTCCCACCTCTCTTTTTTTTACATGAGTTGAACTCCCTCACGGGCCAAACTTTTCACCACCCAAGACCTCATCTACTCTGATGGGGTAAAGGTTATTCGTCCCTTTACCAGGATGGCCTCCTCCTATCCGACTACGAGTTGACGACTTCCTTTTTCTGGACATTTTAGAGAATGAACAAACGATTCTACCTCTAGCTAACACAAGGCCTGAAAGATGGGGACAAGAGGAAACATACCACCTTTCTTCTCCGAAATCAGAGATGAGGGTTGGTCGTTGAGCCTCGCTGCTACCTTTCATCGATCCTTCCTATTTTGTGCTATATGGCATGAGCATTCCATCTGCCACCTTAGGCCTTTGCTTGTAAACTCTCCTTTGTCCTCTCATCTTGACCTTCACTTGGCCATTCAATTCCCCAGCTCTCATCCCTGCGTCCCTTCCTCGGGATATGGCGAAACCTATCTGTCCTCATTTATTCTTCATAACTCCTACATTCCCCGAGCTACTCTTGCCATATCCTTTCTGTACCCCTAATGCCACTTGTCATCCTTCCTTTTCCATTTATCGTAACTTCCCACACTCCCTCCAGATCTTCCCTTAATGAAGTCTCGGTTCTCTCGTCTTCCCCATCAAGTGGCCCTATCCTACCTTGCCCTGTCAGCTGCCCAGATCCATCACTTATATCAATCCTATCCTTTCCGAAGAATATGATGTCTGTCCCCACCCGCTGTAATCTTTCCTCGCAACTATTCTGTACCATCTAATCCTGGCCATTCGCCTCAGAATTACCATTACCACCCTTATCGACGTCAAGCAACTGTTGTAATCGGTCGCGCTCCTCTGGGAGTAGCGGATCCATTCCTTCATTGTCTATCACCTTTCCCCTATTTCGACTACCCCAGTTCATTAACAAGTCAGCTGGTTTATTGCCCGAGCACCTGACATGGGAAGGGATTACATAGTCTATTTTGGTTAGGAGTTTCCTTATTTCTCCGACGAGCCACGCTGTTCACCAACTCTTGCTTATTTTTCCACTGGTTTTTGCTGTTGTAATTGCTTTACCATGTCCACCACTAATTTAGAATCTCCCTCAATTTGTAGACTCTTAATTTTTACCTGTATCGCAATTTCCAGGCCTTGCTTTGGAGCATGCGGTTCCACTTCATTATTTGTGGCCTCCCCGCAGTCCATCACAAAGATTCTTAGGGCTTTTCCACAGTCATTCCTAAAGACTCCCCCATACCTACTTCTCCCGGATTGTGTTTGGCAACACCATCGAAATTTAGTTTTATAAATCCCTGTGGGGGGTGTCTATACTGTTTGATTTCTGCCACCTCTCTGACTTGGTCTTTTCCTCGGATTCCCCCACTTACCATACTCTGGTTTACCTCTAGTCTCTTCAGGATTTCCTCCTCCGTTTGCGACGCCTGTCAGTCCTCATTCTTCCATCTTTCTTTTAAAATCGTTTCTCTCATGTTCCTGATGGTTTTCTCCCATATGTCTGCTGGAGTTCGGTTTTCTGCCTTGAAAATTATATTATTCCCTACCTTCCAGATGTTCCATATCAAGAACCCAGCGGAGAGTAGCCATGCACAATTTACCACTAGGTTTTGGTAAGGTTTCCTCGGCCAGTTTTCTATGGTGTTAATGATATTTTGATAATTTCTGTGACAGCGCTTAAACATTTTGAAATGGTGTTCCCACAGGGTGTTGCTGACTATGCATCGGTTCATCAAGTGCTCCATATTCTCCTCCTATGAATTACAGAGCACACAGTGGGATGGTCCTTGTCACCCCTTCCTATGGAGCTAGTCCCAAGTAAGCGCCCTGTCATGTAACATAGTCCAAACAAAGAAGGACACTTTCAGCCAATGTTTGATGTTCTATAATTTTTTCCATTTTTTTGTCTCTACCTATTGATTTTGTTTAACTTTTAGATAATAGCCTTTTGTTATTGAAAACATGCCTTGAATTCGGGTACCCCATATTAGAATGTCTTTCCCTATTTTCCTTGCCACTTTGCGGGATGCCATATCCTTGTAATAATCATGCCATCTGTCTGAGTCAGGGGCCCTTTCCCAATCTTCTTTCTGTTTCTAGTTATGGTAGTATCCTCCTACAACTGGTTTCCAAAATTTACTTACAATATTCTCCTATGCCTGGGACGTGAAATCATGGATGGCTTGAAGGTTTTCCTTATGGATAAGCCTTTCATGTTGCTGCCATGATTTCTCCCAAAACCTAGCTTTATCTCCTATTCTTATCTAACAAAGCTATAATCTCTGATCAGTTCTTTGTTACCCCTCACCAGGTTCCAAATTGCGGAGCCTCTGGCCTCTGTCTGGCTTCGCATTTTGTCTTCGTGTTCCCCTGCTGCCTCATATTTCCTTTCCTAGATCACCTTCCACAAATCTTGCCCACCCTGTTTCCACCTCCACCAAAGCTTCGCCCCCATCACTTGGTTAAGAATGAAGGGGTACCTTAATCCTAAACCTCCATCTTTGGATATCCTACTTAGCCATTCCCATTAAATTAAGGCCCATTTTCTGGTTTTGTTGGTTCCCTGCCAAAGAAATTTCTTAAACAAGGCGACCAGCTTTGACTAATGCACTTTGGGATAGCTTGGCAAGAAATCTGGTAGATTGGAATAGCCTGCAGAAAAAATTTTAATAGAATTAGCCAGCTGGGGGCATTCAATCAGCGAAAGGTCCAATTGTCCATCTTGTTCCTGAATTTTTTTATTAAAGGTTCCCAGTTAGTTGCCCTGTATTGGTGCTCATTAAGCATAATACCCAGGTATTTTGATGGGAAGGTTCCAATTCTGTAACCCATAGTGTGCACCAAGAATCTTTGGGCTACTAGCGGGGTGTTAAAGAAAAAAACTTCAGGTTTCTCCTTATTAATCTCCGTCCCGGAAGCTTAATTGAATTTGGATAATGTTTTAACAATCTTTTGGGCCTCCTTGAGTGTGGCTTGGCCATCTACATAATGTCGTCTACAAATTGCTGGTGCGATACAGCGAGATCGTTCCCACAAATTCGTAGCCCCTTTAACTGATCCCTGGCGACTTGGGCCTTGACCAGCCTACCCAATCCTTCTACGACCAGGATGAAGAGGAACGGGGACAGGGGATCTCCCTGTCTTAGCCCTCGCGTAGGGTTAAAGGCTTCAGTGGGGGTACCATTTAGCAAGACTGACATCACCAAGGT
Source organism: Pinus taeda (assembly GCA_000404065.3). Classification (NCBI taxonomy): domain Eukaryota; kingdom Viridiplantae; phylum Streptophyta; class Pinopsida; order Pinales; family Pinaceae; genus Pinus; species Pinus taeda. Next base: position 169,752 of record APFE031038866.1, read on the forward strand.
ACTTACCATTGACAAGATCCATTTTATCCATCTTTGATCAAATCTGTGGGCTTTGAGAATGCCTTCCAGGTACCCCCAACTAAGGCGGTTGTACACCTTAGCGAAGTCTATTTTGATAAGTATACCTGGGTTTCGAGAATTTTTCAGGGAGTGAATCACTTCCTGGGCCACTATAATTCTATCTATAATCTGCCTCCCTTTGACGAAACCTGTTTGTTCCTGTGCTATAAGATTCCGCAGGATGGGCTTGAGTCTATTTACCATAATTGTTGCAAATATTTTATATACTACATTATAAAGGGATATAGGCCTGAATCCCTACGGTTCATCCGAACTGCCATTCTTCAGGATCAAAGCCAAGAATGTGGCATTTAGTCCCTGGTGCATTTGTTTAGAACACCTTGATTCCTCCACTAAGTCTAGCAAGTCATTTCCCATAAAACTCTAGGCTGTCTGGTAAAACTCAATGGTAAATCCGTCGGAACCCGTGGCCTTATTCTTTGCCATTTTGTTAACAACTTCCTCTAATTCATCCTTAGTGATTACCCTGAGCAGAGCCATATTTTTTTCTTTGGTAACTTTCTTTGGGATATGTTGCCAGACCTTGTCTATTTCCTCTATTATGTTAATATTTGGTTATGTTAGGAGGCCTTTGAAATGCTTCACCAGGAGCCGTTCCATTTATTTCTACTACATCACTATGTTTCCTTGACTATCTTTCAATGAGAAAATTTTGTTGTGATGTCGGTGATTCAGCGTTGCTTTGTGGAAGAATTTGGAATTCTTTTCCCCCTCTTTTAACCATTGGACACGAGATTTTTATTTCCACAGAATTTCTTCATGTTTTCATCTTTCCTCTAGTTGATTGATTACCCTGCCTTCCTCCTTAGCCAATTCCTCATTTCTTCCATCCTTGATGATTTGATGTTGTATTCCTTCCAATCTAGTCTGAAGTTTTCCTTTCTCCTGCTGGATGTTTCTGAATTATTCCCTATTCTATTTCTTAATTTTTCTTTTTATTTCCTTAAGTCTGAGTTGGAACATGTGCATTTTGTTCTGGCCTTCCATCCCCCTCTTGCTTTCCTACCACCAGTTCCTTACTTTATCTAAGAAATCTGGAGCTCTAAGCCAAAAGGATTCAAAACGAAAGGGTCTCTTTTTATTTTGATCATTTAAAGCTATTTCTAACTTGATTGGCCAGTGATCGGACCCTATAGAGGGTAGGATAGAGGCTTCATATAAAATATCCAACCCTATTATGTGCTCAGAGACTAGAAATCTATCTAATCTTGACGCAATTTGTTTGGCTCCACCTCTTCTATTGTTCCAGGTGAATTTCCCATTTATAGTAGGGATATCTACCAACCTTAAGTCTACTTGGACATCTCTGAATCTTTCCATCTCCAGGTCTTCTCTGCTTATTCCACCTTTCTTCTCTTCTCTAGATGTTATCAAGTTGAAGTCTCCTGCAATAATCCATCTCTGCTCCTGGTGCATATCTTTAATTTTTTCTAAGTGGTTAAGGAATAGGCCTCTATCAGCCTGGGTATGGGGCCCACAGACAGCCGACACCACCACCCATTCACTTTGCCCAATGAGTCTGAATATTCTAGTCAGGAGTCTTGGCATTCCTATCCACCAATCTGATAGGACTTTTGCTAGATTCCAAATAATTGTTATCCCTCCTGCACTTCCCTTGGCGTCTATGGTTACGTGTTCATATCTTGGTTTTATTTTATTGAGAATTTCCTCCATCTTCTGACCTGAAATTTTAGTTTCTTGAATAAGCATGATTTGTGGTTTGTCCTTCCTCATTCTTGCCGCTAAATGTCCCTGTTTCCCTTTGTTGTTTAGGCCTCTAATATTCCATGATGTCAAAATCATTGGTTAACTTGGGATAGGTTTTGAAACGCTGCTGACAGCGGAAACACTCTCCCTGTGTTCACCAGCATTTCTCCCATTAGTTGGATGGAGTCCTTAAGATTTTTCCTTCCTATTTTTTCCCCCCTTTCCTTGTCCTTGTTGATCTATTCTTCTTTCCCTCTGGCCATCTTGGTATTCTTCTGGCGTAGCTTTACCTTTTTCCAGTTTAGCCTTATACTGCTGAAAGGTTTCTGCATACAACCCCTTCTGGTCTTTTTGGATAAACCTCTAATCCAAATTCCTCCATTCATTCAATAGTTTTCTTAAGACTTCTTCCTCTTGACTTAAATCTTCTCTAGTTTTCTCCAAGTCTGTCTCCATCTGTTCTGCTAGTTCTTCCTGTTCCTTACCTTTATCCATGGTCTCACTCAGGGCTTTCCTTTTTGTGTGGCTTCTTTCACTGCTTGCGCTGTTGTCTGACTCCTTATCCTCTTGATTTTCCATGGTTTGGTCCTCCTCCTCGCCCTCTTCCTATAATATTTCAAAGCTATTTGATTTCTCTGGGGTTATTTGTTTTGCCTTCTTGTCTTCCTTGAAGATTTCTTTGTTTATTTTCTGTTTACTTTTCACCTCTTGGAATCCTTCTTGGTCAATTGGCCCTCCCTTTTGTAGGGTACTCCTCCTTTCTTCTTCTTCCCTTATAATCGGGCATTCCTTATCCAGATGGCCATGGTCATGACACCTACAGCATCTAAATGGAATGTGCTCGTAGTCCACATTTTGCTGCCAAACTTCTTCATGATACTCTAGCTCCACAAAATCTGGGGTGGGGTTTGCTAAGTTCATATAGACACATATCCTAGTATACGAGGTATACCTTCCTTTCTTCGTGGTTTCTTCAATTTTCATAAAGCTTCCTATTGAGTTTCCTATCCCCTCCAATATTTCTGGATCCCAGAAATATATAGGTAACCCGAATAAACGAACCCAAACTCGCACTGCTAGAAATGTTTCCTTATTAGGGTTGTAGAATTTATCCCAATAATGCATAAACAGACCAACATTATAATAGAAATAAGGGCCATTTTCAAAAACTTTTTCCTTATCTTGTAGGTTCTAGAAAATTACCGTAAAGAAACCCTTCGCTCCCAATTTGAGCTCAATGTGGCCTTGGGGCTGCCATTTTTGCTCAATCCACTTGGTAAGGTCTCTTTCCGACAGCCAAACTCCTATGAACTTGCAGATAAGGGCATGATCCTTCATATAACTTTTGTACCTTTCCAGTTTATTCGCTCGAATCATGAACCTGGGTCTCTCCTCTGCACATGGCAGGCATCTTCCCCTGCAGCTTGCCTACTAAGTTTCTCTCAGCACCGGTCTAGCGTTCTGTTTCTCCTTTGTCAGCTAACTGTTATGACCGTCTCCTGTCACCATATCCAGATAGCAGGGGATCTCTCCCCTCCGGACATCTTCTGTCATGCCCTTTGTCTCTCAGTTGTCTACCTTTTCTTCTGCTGTATCGCTCTGTTGTCTGCACCCTAGCCTTTCCTTCACTCCTGCATGAGGGTTTTACCACCTTGCCGCCATTACGTTTTTGGTTGCAACTATAGCATATAATATAACTATAAGATATAATATGTATATTTCTATATTTGTTTTAACATAAAGACCCATTACATAGGTCTTTACATAGATTTATTATTGTTACATTATTTTAAAGGCAATGGCACTTTCAACCACCCTATATTTAGTGTAAACATAGTCCGAAAAGTATCCACTTCTTTATTTATTTTGGCATTCTCTTTCAAATTTCATTTTTAATTCTTAGCCGTTATATGTGCTTCAAATTTTATCTATGATAATTTATGATTTTTGGTTCCTATCGACGAGAACAATGAAATAAAAAATGTTGCGTGCATGTTTACAAAATAATAAAAGGTTGTGTGTATCTACGCAAATATCAAAAATAGCTTACAGAAATTTTATGTGTAATATATTTGGTTTTATTCATTTATAGTATTTTAGCATGATCAAGGTAAGAAAATTTTGAAAATTTTCTTTCGAATACTATTAATACAAATTAATACAAGAATTTTTTAGTGTTTTGAAAGCAAATTCCCAACCTATCATCACATAGTAAGGAAAATGATCCCATGCACATGTCAATAAAATTGGGTTACTTAAATACCATCATGGTTACTGAAATTGGTAACTTCTGTGAATATAGAATATGCCAAGTTTCTATTTAATAAAATGCTAGAAGGAAACGTAATGTAATGAGCATGAGAGATCCCAACATGGCCATGGGAAGGTATCCAACCAACATTTGAAAGTATGTGCCTCACTAGTTCAAGGCAAACAAGTTTGATGTTATTATTCTTTATAGATGGAACCATGTAGGATTTGTAGATCATGGTAATACGTATTTTGTTCTAGTCCTTAGGGTTATTAAATAATACCAAAAAAATTAACAATATTTTATAATATAGACAGTATTGTTCGGTCTCAGGTAAAATCAAGAAGCAAGAGTTTATTTTAGCATCCCAAACCCATCTTCAAACGGTGTGGGTTTCAAATTTGTTTTCGTGTAAAAGTTTCCAACATGAGTAATTTAATGCTAGTATACCAGCCTCAAATTTCCAATATCAGTAATTTGATGCTAGTATACAAGCCTCATTAAAATAATAAGGGCCAAACTTTTAGATATGCCCTTAAATTATATAGAGAAACTATTGCAGATTTATGTAGCTTTGTGGGATGAGATTTTGACCACTATTTTCTTTTTCCTTTAACTCCTCCTACCTCATCATGAAAGCAATAATTGTCGAACATTATAATAGTGCTCTCAAATAAGATAGAGAATTGTTGTAGGGATTAATGCACAGGTGGTTGTGGATGAAAAAAAAACCTCTCGGGTCTCCTCGGACTCAAGGCATACGAAATTAGATGAAATGCAACTTCTCAAAGACACATGCACATGTCCATGTTAATCTAGAATTGAGAAAGTAAAATAGAAGAGTTGCTTCTCAATCTCTAGTGTAGTTCTATCAGAGATTTTAGTGTGACAAAGGGACAACCACTTCGCCCACTCCTAGAACAGAACCTATACATAGACAAGAAAAGAAGTAACATTCACAACATATAAACCTTGACAATTAAAAACATTAACATATAAGAGAATATAATATTAACATGCATCTCAGAGGATTATCAATCTCGAAATTGCATCAACATATACAAAAAAGAAGTCCCAACATCATGAAGCTGACAAAATAGGAGCATATCTATATTATTTGATGAGAGAAGAATGATTACAACCATGGTTGCTGAATCAAGTCTTCCCTTAGCTCCTTGGCTCCTTTCCCAATCTCTCTCTCAACTCTTTGACAACATAACAATAATAATCTCAATATTCTGATCCTTGTTACAATGGTTGAGCCTCTAATTTATTTATAGATGAGGATTGACTCTCTCCTTGCCAATTTCTCGATGATTTCCAATGAGGCAAAAGCTTGGATGTTGCCTTGATTTATTTCTTTTTCCCTTCTCTTGTAGCTTTGCTAGGATTAGCAATGTCCTTAGTTAGTACTGAGGTGGATGTTTCCTGCCTTTTGAGCCAACATTTGAGTGAAAAGAGGTGTGTAAGTCAGTCAACTCACACTTTGGCCTTTGAAATCACACAAATATTCAATAACACTTCCCCTTACGAAAAATAAAGTGTTAACCTAGGGACTAATGCTGCTGAGTCATGGGAAGCGTTATAATGCCCTCTGTTTATTTCTAGGGTGCATTAGCCTAGCGAATGCGCCAGAAATTCAGTGTTTTTCTTCCAGTTAAAGTGTCCTTCTCCTGTGAGATGACGAGGAGGTCATTTCATGTATAAAAAATGTGCCTTAAAGTATGATGTCAAAGACGAAGACGATGGCCAAAATACTTTATATAAACTGAAGAGAGAGAAGGAGAGTATTGGAGCTTTGGAACTGCAGGAGACCTAAAAACAACACCATATGTCAAAATTGTGTAAACATGTCTTGGTTTGGGCATTCCCATACTCAGTAGCTGTATGAGAGTGATTCTCAGAGGAATTATGACTATCATGTCCGCCAATAGACATAATGTGGAAATTGTGTCATCATATTATCAATCTGAAGTGTTGTCTTCGAAAAAAATGTACGCAGCGTGGGAGAGGAAACAAGGTTGAGTGATATAAGCCTCTACCAATGGTCTTGGTCATTGCCTCTCTGAACGACATAGTTTTCCACATGTGAATAAAGGAGTTGAAGTGGAACATGTGAGAAATCATCGAATTACCAGTCAATGATGAAAATTGTTCAGCAGACGTAAGGATGGCCACCTATAAGAATGATGGTCTCCAAGATGTCCAATAAAATATAACGAGTGTGGAAATTTTGTTGTTTTCGAACATTCATATAATTGTTCAACTCGGAGCTAATAGTGAAAACTCCTAATCAAATGTAGGGTAATTTTCCACTAAGGCCTGCAAGTTCCATGGCAGTGGTATGCTTTTGGATCTTCTTCCTAGACAGGATGTTGAAGTCACTGGGAAGAGATCTGTCAAAGGTAGGAAATAAGGTGTCCTACATCAGTTGACATGAAACAAGACAAGAATGATTGTTTTGGAGATAGATTTAGAGCAATGGGGAAAACATACATAGGGAAATTTCAGGCAGATGTTGGTATGCTTGGTACATGAAGTAGAGAATAAATGAATCCCTTGAAAAATAGAAGGCATGACATCAAGGTTACTAGGAAGCTTAGACTCAGGAACACCAAAGAGTGTTAGGATATAGGGATGCAGGAACAATAGAGTATAAAGGCTAAATTCATAGGATGGTAGGGTTCGACGAGGAGTTGACAAACAGGATTGCTGAGGGGGTGACATGTTTAAGGGAGTGACAAGAGTATTGCTACCAAAAGATCCTTCGGAATATAGATATTGAGCCATTGTCTATCCAATTTTTCCCCATCTAATTAAGTTTAACGAGTCAGGAAAGGAAAACTCGATCGTATTTTCATATTTATAGATTTTATAAAGATCCAAAAGACAACTCCAAGGGGCACCTTTGTTATGGTTGATGACCCGGTGTGTCAAAGGGTTAATATTATACCTGACATAATTGATTTCACATAAGTTTTCCCATTGAGTCTGGATAAAGTGAGAAACCTGTGTTGACTAAACATCTACCTCATTTTGTTACGAGTACGAGGACACAAAATAAACTCGATATTCTTCATCAAATTTTAACGATTCAAATGAAGAAAAACTTGATATATATTCATAAATGTTTAATGAGTCAGATGAAGAAAACTCAATATATCTTCATAAAACTTTAATGAGTCAGATGAAGGAAACTCGATATATCTTTTTAAATTTTTGGGAGTGAGAAAAAGAGATAATAAAAAATTGCTCAAATATTCTTCGTAGGAGTTTTACAAGCCCGAAGAAGGTAACCCGGCTATTTTTCAGTTCAAGAGAGTGAAAAAATTCCCAAAAAATAACATGCTCATCTAGAATCAAAGATAGTCAACTGTGCATAAAAAAACTAAAAGATCATTAAAGCATAAGTAAAATCAGATACAATAGCAGCACGATACATGTTTAAACCAAGACCGGAATGAATAGCTTCAATTTCAAAGACTAGCTAAAGTGAGTCATACGTCCATAGTGACTATAAGAAAGGTGATAGACCCTCATTTTCACTATTTGAAGTTTGTGAGAGTGCTTTGGAGAGTAAAAGGAGTAGAAATTTCCTGAATGATTGTGAGAAATCTAGGTGACCATTTGACGTTCTGTCAGTGCCAAGTAAGAGGATTCATCCTTATCTTTCATTTGAATACTTAATTTATGTTTGTTTCTAGTAAATATAACATTTTTGAGCAAGCCATAGGTAGCTTGGATGGGTAACACAGTTGCCTAGGTCATGAGGCATGTTAAACTTCTTTCCCATGAAGAGGAAGGGTGTTAGAATGCTCTATGAGTAAAGGAGGGTTGTGTTAGATGACCAAGTGTAAGCATAGTTTGAGTTTCTTGATTTCCCAGGGTTTTCTATGAACTAGAAACTAATAAAAGGGTTGTGTGATGCATGGATTGGGCATATGAGATGAGTCTTTGGAGAGAAAGGGCCCATGAAAAAGAGGAACTACAAATTTTGAATGATTCGACACATTTGGTAGCTTTGAGATGATGCGATATGCTAAACTATGTTAGACTTGACCTTATAAAAAGTTAGGAGAATCTCTTGAGTTGAATTATCTAATGATGGCATGTGTAATAGGGAATGTTTAGGATTTGGGACCATAAGCTTGAGTCAGACAATATATATTTCCTTACTAGTTTACCGTGCAGAGGTGCACAAGTAAACTTGACAGGAGGGAGAGTAGATGTGAGGACCACTATGGAGTTGATCCTAACACATTCCACTGAAGGTAGTCAACTAGTGAGAGACATAATTCCAATAATGTGGATATCATCAAGACCATTGAGGTATAGCCTGTAAATGATCATGTTCTTGGCAGGGGCTAAGAGTCAACATGTGGCTACAAAATCCCAGGTGCTATTGGAATTGGATTACTTGCAACCATAAGTGTTCAACTGGTTTGAGGGAGTCCTCTATTAGGTGAAAGTAGAGGTGACACCATTCAAGATCCAGGCCCAAAGAGAGTTTTGGTATGTAACTTTGACTGTATCCTTCATAATATAGAGAGTGCTTGTGATGAGGCCTCGAGTGATTCTTGGTATAGTCGATCTGAGGGAGCCTAGAGAAGATTGATGGGAAACCCTAGTGCCTCATACAACAAGAAGTTATTTGAGGATTAATTCTTTGAGTGGATCAAAGGAAAGATTCCCATGATTGAGGATTATTTGTATGCTAGCATGAACTATACGACAGATCTAAAACTTACATCGCCACCTGACACTCAGTGGGGGGCACTTGGTAAGAGGATAGATCAAAGCTAAAAGTAATTTTTGCCTTTTTAAGTTTAAAAAAAAAAAAAAAAAATTACTTATGGGTGCAAAAAATTGACATGAGGCATTTTGGTTGACGCAGATGTGGAACTGGTTCGTCCTGTGGGTGTGCCTCACCATGCTAGGCGAGGTGATCAACAACATGGGGTTGGAGCATCAACAGAGGCCACGGTAGCTTCTGAAGAGGGAGATGACACACATAGTATACGTGAGGTTACTAAGAACCTAAAATGTTTGAGAATGGGTGTGCCACCTTTTCCCATGATAGAGATGCCTATCGACATGTAGCGGTACATGGTGGGTGTGCCAAAGTGGTTTTTGGTGCCTCTCAGGAGGCTTGATAAAGAAGTGATCTGTGACCATGAGCAACGGGCTTTGTAGGATTAGATTATGGTCATCGGATGTCAGAGCAAGGCTTAGCAGAGCCATTTTTGTATTAAAACACCCAAGTTTTGGGATGTTTTGATGTAAACAAACCAGAAATATAATAATTATATATAATATATAAAATAAAATGGCAATCTTGATGGTGCATGTGTTTTTTATTTTTTGTAAATTTTTGTGATGAAAATTTTACACTAAGCATGCATCTAACTATAAAGAATGTGACAGATTCCAATCCAATACATAAATTTCCAATGAAACATCTAATGCATTAGATTCTCTAGGAATGTGTTCATAAGTAATAAATATGAAATTAATTCTAAAATTCGTACCCTTAAAAGTAACATAACAATATTGGATTGTGAATGTGATAATGATTAGTCAAGTGCATAACAACAAGCTGAGAGTCTAACTTGAGCACCAGATTAGAGATATAGCAAGATGTAGCTTCAGTAAGGAGTTCAATAATTAACATGTACTCAGCAATACTATTCGTTGCATAACCAAGAACCCCCCCTTCGAAACTAAGTAGTTCCAACTCAGGTGTATAAGGAACCCAAGTAGCTGATGCAATTTGATGTGTGTGATGACTAGCCCCAGTCGCATATCTGATGTATGGTAAGGGTGATGAAGGCACATGTGAAAAGCGATATGTTTATGAAAGAAATACCCATTTAAAATCCAAAAATATCTGGACACACTAAAAGAAGCAAAACTTATATACATAAATTTACAAAGCAGATGCCCAGTGGAATGCTAGGTGAAATAATGTTTTAGATAGATCCTGCTAGGGGGATCTACGAGCGGGAATCCATCACACTTGAAGTTGATAGGATTCTTTAGAATGAGTCATAGTAATGACATATGGACCAACCTCATCTTCAATCAATATTTCTTAGGTGTAGGTTTTATAACGTCCATCTGAATGTGTATGTGTGTGGTTTTGTGCTAGACAATAGGTTTGATAGCAATCTAGTTATACCCCAAGAAGCCATCCATGAAGGAGAAATATTTACAACTAACACAATTGTCGATTATTTGTTCAATGGATTGAGTTGGATAGTTGTCTTTGGAAATGTGGTGTTCAAATTGCGGTATTCTACATAGATGTGGATGGTAAATTTTATTTTATCTACAGTAACCATATTAGAAACCCATTTAGTCAAGGGAGCATGGTAGATAAAACCAACAATTAAATTTTTTTTGACTTTAGTCTTGATAGTTACTATTTTGCGAGGGTGGACTAATCAAAGTCTTTTCCAGATGGGCCTGGGATTGTCATAAATCTTGATGTCATGCTAGATAATAGAAGGAGTTATGTTGGGCATTTTGATGTAAGAACAAGTGAAAACATCACATAATTCCTTGAAAAGGCAGGTGAAGCTCGTAATTTCTTCAAGATTGTAGTTAGCTCCAATATGAATGTTTTCCACAATACACGTTTTGACAGAGATATGATGAGCATATTCTTTGAAAGATTACCCATGTTTCCTTCTGAATCCATAGTTTGGATAGTTTTATAATCTGAAGGAACAATCTCAGGTGGGTAAAAATTCAGGATTTGTAGAGATGTCACGTTTGAATCATATATCAAAGTGCGGTGATGTGAATCGGCCCAATGTCACTCTTCTAAAGATATGATCTCTCGAATAACTTTGTTCAAAGGTAGGACTTCATTGAGGAGATCATTAGAAGGACTGGTGGTGGGAGAGGAAGTGGTACTATTAGTCGTAACCAAAGCAGCAGAAGAATCAAATGCAGATTGAATGGCATGATAAAGCCAATTCAGTTGGTGAAAGAGACACCTGTTCTCCATAGGAATCAATGTCTGAAGGGGCTGGTAGGATCTAGGGATCGGTAGGGCCATTAAGAATGGTAGATACCATGGAAATCATTTGTGGAACCTAGGGCAGTGGGAGATGAAAACAACCTAAAAGGGAGGAACCCTTTAGAAGACCAGTACCAACACTGATATAGGATTTAGATATACCACCTCTTAAGGGCACGACGCTGCTAGGTAATAGGGGATTAATATAGGTTAAATAAGGATAATTGATCCACTATGACTATTTTCCCATCCCAAGGGAAGAGGATGAGTCAGAATACTGAAGAAACAATGGCAGTCATGGTGTAAGTCCAACTGCGACCCAAAAGAAAATTACAATCAAGGTGCCAATTTACGACTTCAATATCCACCACTATCGTTTTCCCACTCAGAGTGATGGGATAGCTGGCGAGGTATACTTTCAGGATGAAAGTGTGGCCATCAAATGATTTGAGTGAATTCGATGATGGTGAAAGAGTGGGAGAACCTAGGACGAGCCAACATGAAGTGGACATTATGCAGGTCAAAGCACCTTTATCAATGACAGTTCTATGGATAGCTCTGAATTTCGATATAACTTGCACCTGAAATGCACGTAGATGGGAAAGGCGAAGCTTACCTTTTTTCATGTAAAAGTTTCTAGAGTGGAATCTTGAGGGTGAGTTCCACCCTTTCCTTTGTGCTAGACAGGTTTGTAATACCTCGAGGGTAGACATAGTGGAAGGTGTTGGTGACAAAGTTTCTACAATACTATAGTTTTGGGCAGCATAATATGCAGAGGTATTCTATATCATGTGATGAAGTGTCCCTTTGGGGTGACAGATCACAAGCTCAACAACAGTCCCTTTGATATGAATATCGTTAGGAAATGGTGCATTTGAACTTAAGGCAGTTTTCGGAGCTTTAATGACTAGAGTTCCATAATTCTTAGCTCGCATTTGTAGATCAATCATTTCAAAGGTGTAAATAGTTGATGATCCTTCACGAGAGGAAGGAGGATGTGAACTGTTGTTGCCCCCTTATGGGGGTTGCGGTGGGTTTGATATAAGTTCTTGTTGTTATTAAGTAGGTAAAGGGTTTTTGAGGACCACAAAATTATGACCAGTGTCCTTTTGTGCATTCTTGAAAGCGAGGAGATTTGTAAGTCATATGGTCCTCTAGACAGATTTTGCAAGGTAAATTGATAGTTTTTTCCTTCCTGGTATCATATTTGGAAGAAAATTTCTTTTTGGGGTTGTTTCGTGTACTAGGTTGCTCCTCAGAAGGAGATGTATTCTTCTTATTCTTCTTATTCTTACCACAAGGTTTCTTTGTAGACTGCACAAAGTTTATCGTAATGGTTAGAACAACAGTTGATTGAGACATAGGAGTGGTGTCAACATATAACTGGGAAGCTTTCTCACTGACTTCTTTGACAACAACCCCAGAGATAGTGTCGATGAAGTTGTCAACATGCGCATCAAGTTGTTGAGTAGTGGTAGCATTAGAATTTCAAGGAGCATGGGAGGAGTATATCATAGAGTGTGTTAGGTTAAGATTAGATCAGATCTAAATTCTATGAATGACAAATGGATTGGTCTTATATAACTACTCCAGCTATGGCAATGACCTTGGAAATGGGGGGAAGAAGTCACTTGCATAACCAATATGATAACAAGTGATCTGGAATGGGGGATGTGACAAGCCTCTGCCTGCATCTCCATTCACGAATATGATGATAGATGTGGGAAGAGGTGTCTTGGCATAGAGTAGTGAAGAGTTTCATTCCAGTTTCATAATGGATAGGAAGCTAGAAGTGCTTTAAGAATTCCATTGTCAGGGCACCAAAGGTATTGACTTACACATGTGGTAACTCCATGAACCACTTCGCAACATTGCTAGTAAGGGTGAAGGGGAAGAGTTTGAGCCAGATACTATTATAAACCATGAAATTCGATACACACCATAAATGGTAGGTGGTAAGATGTGTAGCTGGATCATCCCCTTATTTCCCTTCAAATTTTAGAATGTCTACGAGCATCTTGTTTGGATCTTCAGGCCAATGCAAGTTGTGATTGATGGGGTCATTAGTCAAATTATAAATATCAGGGATATGAAGTGTTTCCAGAAAAGAAAAAGCTGTAGCTACCCCTGAATCTTACCAAGGTGGTGCAAGATGACTTGAAGGACCAAAGGGTCCCCCCATCAAGTTTTCTCTAACATCATATTTCCAGGCTTTTTTATCTTGATTGTTGATTTCCCAAATATTAGGTAATCAAATGGACATGGAAGTGCCATGTCAATCTGATTACCAGATAGGCCATGTCAATCTGATTAACCAATACTCAGTGAATCAACAATCCAGGTACTCGGCATTTTTATGAACATTGAAGTGCCATGTCAGTCCGATTACAAGACGTGCCATGTCAATCTAATTACCTAATATTTAGTGAATCATCAATCTAGATACTAGGCATTTTTCCAAAACTGTGCTTTGTTGCTCGAGTAACATTATCCCTGCAAATACTTTAACTTTCTCATCCAATATATAAACACATGTAGTGGTTTTCTAACTTTTTTTCAACACTTCTTCCATGACCTGTTAGAGGAGATGTGCATCACTGAAGTAAAATAATGAGTCATAAATTCCTACTATAAATTATATGTCAATCCAGCAAATGAAAAGGTAACAGTATCAGGGAGAGTTGGAGAACTCTCCCATTGTATGTCTCCATATCAAGACCTTTTATTTATGCAACATGAGAGAGAGCCTTCATCTAGTTTTGGATGGTGATGGAGTAGTATTGTGGTAGAGAAGTGAATGTTATCTTCTTAAGCGTTTCAAGGATTTACCATACACTCCTTTTTCGTAGTGCATTCCCCATCAAAGAAAAGTGGAATAATAGCTGACCTCGACATGAGTAGGAGCTCAATTTGACTCTACATATCTTGGAGAGAAAATGGCGATATGCATAGAGGTTGTTTGAATGACATTCTAGATTTGAGGATTTATATACTCTCCATCTTGCAATTCATTAACGTCCATAAATACTTGCAATCCATTTTTGTCAAGGTGGTCATAGAGATATTTAGCTAGGGTTTTCTTGCAGTCAGGACCCCTATAGTTAATGAAGATATCAAAGACATAGTTGTTGTTATCATTTCCATATGAGATGGATACGACAGAATACAGAGTAGCAACAATGATGTAAGTTCAAGATTTTCTTCCTTCCTTGGCGGATCTCTCATGTGTCAAATTGGCTACTCGTTGATGTCTCTTTCTCAATACTCACACTAAAATTTGTGTTAGGAATTTCCTGACAAGCCTTCCTCGATATTGTCACCTGTGACATTGATAGGTGGTAGGGTTAATAATTATAGTGACACTTTCTTATTGGTAGCTGAAAGAAGATGAATTCTATAAAGAGAACTCTCACCACACAACTTGATAAAACACGTGTCTTTCTCAGATAGGCAATGGACAGACGACGAAAATCTTCAGACAAATTTCTCCTTAGGAAATCTCTAGACAAATTTCCCCTTATGAACACCTTCAGTGTAATTAATTATAAAAAATAATGATTTTCTTAAACCAACGGATTCTTAAATCAACTAATATTTTTTAACTTAATTCAAAATGATTATCACAAAAAAAATCCATCACTGTATTGTTTTCTAACTAAAATAATCTCACATTGTGACATAGATAACCCAATTTTTAGTGTATGGAAGCTACAAATCCTCAATTGCACGGATGGTCAGAAGAACTACATTTAATCTAACACACCAATCACCTATGCATGTAATTCAAATTGAATGTTAAATGTAGGGTTGTGTTGAAATCCTCGATACCATGGATATTATTACACATTATTAGATTATATTTTAAATAATAACTAATAAATTAATAATAATAGATTTGAGATCACTAATAACTAGCACATATGTTATTAATACAATATTCATTATAAGCAAAATGAGGTATATAATTAAGAAAAGAGAAACATAAATTTCAGTGGAAAATTTAGCAATGTTTTGAAAAAACCACATGGAAAGATCAGCAAAGCTTTTATTACTAGTAGAATTTACATAAGCTTTAGCTTCTAAGCCCAATTCTCAATCACTTTAGCCACAATGAATGAATTCAACTTTATTGATAGAAAAAATCTCCAGTATATTAGAGTAGAATCCTTTATTGCAATTGAGGAGAGGACTTCATTACATTTGAGGAAAAACCCTAGTTACATTCAAGGAGAAATATTTGTCACATAACAAAAATATATTATTTTATATCTTTGTACTCACACATAACAATCTTTGACTTGAAGCCAAACATAATCTTATGTGAATATTATTGCTAATGATCTAGTCCCAAAATATATCATCACTTCTATATGACACCACCCAAGGTTCTACCAACATCCTCATTATCCCTTTGCAATATCTTTGCTAACATTTCAGATGGAATTTCTTTTGTGTGTATGTTCTTCAATTATAGCAACCCATCATCCAACACTTGTAGAATCCAATGATATCTAACATCAATGTGTTTTCTGTTGTAGTGAAAGGTAGTGTTTTTAGCAAGATTGATTGCACTTTGGCTATTTCGAGTTAGTACATACTTTTCTTGTGGCAAGTTCAGTTCTTCCAATAACCTTCTAATCCAAATCAATTCCTTGCATCCTTCATTAGTTCCAATATACTCATCCTCTGTATTGGACATAGCCGCCACCTTTTGTAATCTCGATATCCATGAAACCCTAGTTCTCACAAATCTCTAGATGTACCCTATTGTGGATCCTCTATAATCCATGTCACCTACCATATCATCATTTGTAAACCCTTACAATAAGGAATTAGTACATCAAAAGAACAAAAAATAATCAATTGAGGCAAAATCCATTTGACAATAAAATGTTCCTTCCATAGGTTTGTAGAAAACATACTTATGGAATTAGTACTTCAAAAGCACAAAAAATAAGCAATTGAGCCTTTAATGTAACTCAAA
This sequence comes from Pinus taeda, assembly GCA_000404065.3. Taxonomy (NCBI): domain Eukaryota; kingdom Viridiplantae; phylum Streptophyta; class Pinopsida; order Pinales; family Pinaceae; genus Pinus; species Pinus taeda. The sequence continues at coordinate 185,799 of APFE031038866.1, forward strand.
ATCCATTTTACAACAAAATGTTCCTTCCATAGGTTTGTAGGAAACCTACTTACCACTCCACTAAATGTGCAATGTTGGGGTGAGTGCATACCATTGCATACGTTAAGCTTCCTATATTTGAATAATTTGGAATCTTGGATATTTCTTCCTTTTCTTCAATGATAGAGGGGCACTAATTATTCGCTAATTTGAAATGAGATACAAGTGGTGTACTTACATATTTTGATTTAGCTATATCAAACATTTCCAATACAATTCCAAAGTATTTCATTTGTTAGATCCATAGTTTATTTCTTTCACTATCATGTATAATTTGCATCTCCAGAATTTATCTTTCTAATACTAAATGTTTCATTGCAATTGCACGGTTTAGCTCTTTTTTCAATCTATTAATCATCAATTTATCTTTTCCAGCAATCAACCTGTCATAAACATATAATATAGGATAGTGGAATTTCCATTTTCATCTCTTTTACTGTATACACAATGGTCTACATTTAATCGTTTAAAACCATGATCAAGCATAAAAGGGTCAACCTTTTATACCATTGACATGGAGTTTGTTTCAGACCATATAGACTCTTCTTTGAGCTAAATACCAAATTAAACCTTTCACTTGTTCCATGAATATATTGTCTTCCAAGTTTCCATTCAGGAAGCTTGTCATGACATATAGTTTCTCTAATTCTAAATCAAAAGTAGCTACAAGACCAAGTATTACATGTTTTGATGACATTTTAACATATGGGGAATTTTTTTATTTAAAGTCAATACCTTGTTCTTTCCCAAATCCATTCACCACTAGTCCTACTTTGAACCTTTGTCTAGTTTCCTTCCCTTCATGTTTTATTCGATGCAGCCACTTATTATTTCAAAGAGCTAAACCATCAAGTGAACATTTGGGAGAGTGATTTATTAAGTAGTATGTTGCACAAATAGAAACTACCCAAAAATATTTAGTGAAACTAGAAATTGCAAGTGCACATGACACCTTTCCAAATGAGGAACTAATTTTTCATTCTTTATGCCTTATTCAATTCAATATTCCTCACATTCCTTGGAGTAGTACTCCCCATCATTATATGTTCTAATACATCTCAATAATTTACTACACTGATTTTCAACAACCACATGAAATTTTTGAAAATCATCGATTGCTTCATATTTGCTCTTAATAGGGAACTATCACACCTTCTTTGATGCATCATCAATAAAAGTGATCAAATAAGTAGATTCTCCTAATTATTTTATATTAATTGTAGCACAAATATCAAAGTATGTCAAATGTAATATTTGTTTAAGTCTATTAGGACTATCTCTTACAAATGATACCCTTTTCCATCTACCCATAATACATTGTTCACAAAATTTAAATTTTTTACCTTTAAAATTAGGATAAATCTTTTGCTCAACAAGAATTTTTAGGCTTCTTTTATCCATATGCCCAAGTCTGTTGTGCCACAAACATGTTCCAAACTCCTCCTTTGTAACAATATAATATTTTACTTTTGCAACCTTGAATTTATGGTGTAGATAGTGTCTATTTTCTACCCTTTTGCAATGACTAGTGAACCTTTAACAATTTTCCATCCTCCCTTTCCAAGCATTGTATGGTAGCCTTCATCATCTAGCTTTCTAGCTGAAACCAAATTCACTCCAAGCTTTGCTACATGTCTGACCTACTTGAGCAATAAACTCTAACCATCTTGTGCATTTATTAGAAAATATCCTATTGTTTCAATATTATAAAGGATTTTATTGCCCAAGAAACCATACCCATATTACTACATATATAAGAAAATATAACCATCTAGTTCCTTTATTAGAAAATATCCTATTGTTTCAATATTATAAAGGATTTTATTGCCCAAGAAAACCTGGCCCATATTACTAAATGTATGAGAACTAAAAAATTCTTTGCTCCATGTAGTATGGTAGGAGGCTCTATAATCTAAAATATAATCACTATTTCTACTAAATGCATGGTGGCATGCATCATCATAGGAAACAATAATTAATACATCACCTTCTCTTTCCATAGTAGTAGTTTCTTCATTATTCTTGTTATTGCTAGCTACAATTTACTCATTTTGCTCCTTATTTAATATCCATCGATCCTTTTTAATATGGCCAAGTTTCCCACAATGATAAGAGGTTATTATTCCATGCCTAAACTTTGACATCATTCTAGACAATGATTTCCTTCATCTCCTTTCATCATATTGTCTTCCATGATCGCCGAGAGTTAATTCCACCATATTTGGTATTTCTTCTCCCATATATTTGTTCCACATTTCTTTATTTAGTAGCTTGTCAGAACCATCTTCAAAGTTTAATTTAAATCTTTGTGATGCATTACTTATGGTGACGACCAAGTTTTGCCAACTATAAGGAGTGAAAGAGCTTTAATATTATCATCAAATGTAATCTTCAAGGGAGTGAGCTAGTTCACCATAATGTGCAACTCATTTAGATGCTCAGTTAATGAACTCCCTTCCTTCATTTTGAGATTAAATAATCTCTTCATCAAACACAATTTATTGATTGTTGTGCCCCGTTAATTTGAAATGAGATACAAGTGGTGTACTTACATATTTTGGTTTAGCTATATAAAAATTTTCCAGCTTGGACTTCATCCAACTTGGACTTTCTTTTTTTAATAATATGTACATATTCTTCACAGCCAAAAATTGTCAAGTGTAGCAAAAATCCTTACCGGTGCATATATTTATTAAGTATTATGTTATGAAAATAACTTCTCCCCAAAAATATTTAGTGAAACTAGAATTTGCAAGTGTACATCACACCTTTTCAAGCGAGGAACCAATTTTTCATTCTTTATGCCTTGTTCAATTCAATATTATTCATAGTCCTTGGAGAATTTTTCCCACCATTATATGTTCTAATGCATCTCAATAATTTATTAGATTCACTTTCAACTGCAACATGAAATTTTTTGAAAGTAGGTATTGCTCAATCTTTGCTCTTAAGAGGGAAAGCTCGCATGTTCTTTGATGCATCATCAATAAAAGTGATATAATAAGTAGATCCTCCTAATTATTTTATATTAATTGTACCACAAATATCAAAGTATATCAAATGTAATATTTTTGTATCCGTATTAGGAATATCTCTTACAAATGGTACCCTTTTCTATCTACCCATAATACAATGTTCGTAAAATTTAATATTTTTACCTTTTAAATTAGGAAAAATCCTTTACACAACAAGAAATTTTAGGCCTCTTTTAGCCATGCGACCAAATCTTTTATACCATAAACATGTTGCAAATGCCTCCTTTGTAACAATTGAATAATTTACTTTTGCAACTTTGAATTTAAGGTGTAGAGAACGCCTATTTTCTAACCTTTTGCAATGACCAATGAACATTTTACAATTTCTCATCCTCCCTTGCCAAGCATTGTAAGGTAGCCTTCATCATCTAGCTTTCTAGCTTCTACCTTTCTAGCTGAAATCGAAATCATTCAAATTTGTGGTACATGTCTGACCTACTTAAGCAATAAACTATAACCATCTAGTGCCTGTATTAGAAAATATCATATTGTTTCAATATTATAAAGACTTCTATTGCCTAAAAAAACCTTACCCATATTACTAGATGTATAAGAACTAAAAAATTCTTTGCTACATGTAATATGGTAGGAGGCTCCATCATCTAAAATATAATCACTATTTTGACTAGATGCATAGAGGCATGCATCATCATAAGAAACAATAATTTATACTTTTTTATTTCCATAGTAATAGTTTTTACATTATTCTTGTTATTGTTATCTACAATTTTCTCTTTTTTCCAAATTCCTGGCAATATTGTTAGCTACAATTTGCTCTTTTTCCAAAGTTCGCCAATAATAAAGAGTTATTCTTCCATGCCTAAACTTTGACCTCCTAAAAATTGATCTCCGTGATTTCCTTCCATCAATGATCACCCAGATTTAATGCCTCAATATTTGATATTTCTTCTCCCCTAAATTTGATCTGCATTTCTGTTGAGATTTTATGTTTTATAAAAATAGGCAAAAATCTCAATGTGTGACAACAATAGGAATTTGTTGCTAGATTAGCTCTAGGCTGTTGGGAGAGAGTTAATGCATCCTATATTTGATGTGAGAGGATTTATGAGGCAGTTAGATTCTCTTAGCTATAAAACAGGTATCCATACTGATTGTTTTAGTTGTGAGAGTTTGTGAGGAAATTGATTATGTTGTAATCTCTTGTTTGATAATAAAGGATTGCCGATGCCTATATTTGGTGGACGTAGCCCAGATTGGTTGGGTGAAGCACGTTAATCTGCTGCATCTCCCGTGTATGGTTATTTGCTGTGTATATTGTTTTATTTGCCTGTTGCACATATTTGCTTCTAACAAATGGTATCAGAGCAATGTTGGAGTGCTGGTGCGTAGAACTAGAGTGCGTTGCATTGCTGGTGCATTGTATTGTTGGTGCTGCTAGTGCGGTGCATTGAATCGGTGCATATAATTGCTGGCCGAGTTGAATTGTTGTGCATATAGATGTATTGTTGCCGGTGTTTCTTGCTGCATGGAGCGGACTTTACAGTGCTCATTCAAGATTTCAACTGTTCAATCTGAGTTTGACTGGCGAACCAGCCTGAGGAGGAGAGCTTCAGGCCGAGTGGTCCAACGTGGACTGCTGTGAAATTACACTGCGGGATCAGCGTAAGGTGGAGAGAAGTCGATGTGCTGAACCTGCGTATGCTATGCCCGTGCCGTGGACTTTTGTGTTATGCTTGTGCGGAGTGATCGTGGTGGTATCTCTCTCTATGGCGCAATGTGTGAGAGTGGCGCTGCAAGGTGGATGTAGCAGTTGAATATTTTAAAGAACGAATTACAATTACTCAAACCTCCGTGTTAATGCATGGACCTGCGTGGAGTGGATTCTTCTGTACCTTGGGACGCAGAATGGGTTTTATAGAGTCGCAACTACCCATTCACATGTCCACGCCGGATCTCAACTTCCTCGGTGAACAATTGCAGCCTTTCATTTTGTTAGGTGTTGCAACTTGAAGTTCTCAGTGCATTGTTGTGTGTATATGTCATGGCGGGTTGTCATTAAGACCAACTATGGTCATGAGTGCATTGTTGCAGGTTAGCTTATATGTCATTTTCAATACTATATTGCAACTTGTTTCATTTTTACTCATCCCAAGTCCAAACTCTTCCAAATAAAGAATATTCAACCCATTTCCAACCATCAGTGCACAGCAAAAAAAAAAAAAAATGTTTTTTGAAAGCAAAGGCTATAAGGCATAAGCAGTTTTTATATATTAATTGCTGGTATTTAAAAGTTGGATTTGGAGATTATTGTTTTTTTGGTTAATACAAGATGGCGAAAACTCAGAGTGACCGTTTTGAAATCGAGAAGTTTAATGGCAAAAATAATTTCGAGATCTGGAAGGTGAAGATGTACGATTTTCTTGTCCAACATGGTGTGGCAAAGGCATTGTTCGGCAAATCCAAATAGCCTTACAACATCACAGATAATGAGTGGGCCGAGATGGATGAAAGAGCAATAAGTGCTATTCGACTGTGTCTGGCTGATGATGTCCTGTTTAATATCGTGTCGGAGACAACAGCTGCTAGTTTGTGGAAAAAACTGGAGAAACTGTACATGACCAAATCCTTAACCAATAGGATTCTCTTGAAGCGACAATTGTACAGTTTGCGAATGAAGGAAGGTACATCAATTGTTGATCATTTGAATTCTTTTAATACTCTTCTTGTGCAATTACAAAGTATAGAAGTAAAAATTCAATCCGAGGATAAAGCTATTACTTTATTGTGCTCGTTGCCCGAGTCATGGGATCATTTTGTTACTTCTATAAGTCTTAGTTCATCATAAACTATTGAGTTTGATGATGTAGTTGCATCCTTATTATCGGAAGAAACAAGGAGAAGGTCGCATTCAGAAACCTCTATATCAGAAGCTATGATGGTTAGAGGTCGTTCGAAAGAAAGACGCTCTAGTAGGCCGAGCGAATCACGTTCAAAGTCGAAAGGGAAGAAGAGTGAGGTAAAGTGTTGGTTTTGTGGCAAATCAGAACATTTAAAGAAGGACTATTGGAAGCGACAGCAACAAACTTCTAAAGCAGATTCTTCGACAGAGAAGAAGGAGGCAAATACGACAGATACAGGTTCGGCATCTGGTTCAGGTATGAGTGATGAAGTATTATTAGTTAATGTGTCAAATCATGATCAACATTGGTTGTTAGATTTTGGTGCATCAAACCACATGTGTATCCATAAAGAATGGTTTAAGACATATAAATCAATTAATGATGGAGTTGTGTACATGGGTAATGATGTAACATGTAATATTGTGGGGATTGGGGGCATACAACTACAAATGTTTGATGGGACAACTAAAATGTTAACTGATGTAAGGCATGTACCAGATTTAAAGAAAAAATTGATTTCATTAAGAGCACTTGATTCAAATGGATATAAAACTGTAATTCAAGGTGGAGTAATGAAAATTTATAAAGGTATTTTACTAGTTATGAAAACTAAGAAGGTAGGAAATCTATTTCAGTTAGAAGGAGGTACAGGGTCAGATTATGTGTCTACGGTGTCTGAACATGACAGTAGTTCCGTTCACTTATGGCATCAAAGATTGGGGCATATGAGTGAAAGAGGGTTAAACATTTTGGCTGATCGCAAGTTACTTCCAAATCTAAAGTCTGGAAAGTTAGATTTCTGTAAGCATTGTCTGTTTGGAAAACAAAGTAAACAAAAGTTTAAAACAGGAAAACATACTAGTAAAGGAATACACGACTATATCCATTCAGATTTCTAGGGTACAGCCCCTACAACCTCATATGGTGGCTCGTCATATTTTGTATTGTTTATTGATGACTTTTCTAGGAAAGTGTGGGTCTACATGTTGAAAAGGAAGTCTGATGTTTTTTCAGTTTTCAAGCAGTT
>APFE031038866.1:203439-214672 GCA_000404065.3 Pinus taeda
AGGGTTCTCTGCAGAATCGATTAGAGTTCTCTGTCACGGCGCAGTCTGCGCTTCCCTGATCAGCTGCAGACGCTGAACCAAGGGCCCGGTCGTGCATCAGAGCGGCAGGGTTCCTAGGTGCGTTATGGCATCATCGCAGGGGGGGGCATCAGAGCCCTCCCGAGGAGCAAAATCTTCGCTGCACGGACCGGAACACGATCTGGTATTCGGATCTCTGGAAAAAGGAATGATGAACCAAAACAAATCGCACCAGCATGGCGGCAACATGACAGCAGGGAGAGAAGGACAAAACAATGATGTGCAAGACAGTGGGGAGAATCACGGGGAACCCCCGAAATTCACGTCTGCAACATGCAGACCCATAGCCAAGGAGCGTCCTCGAATGGAACTACCAGGACACAAAATGGACCAGAGAATCGAATTCATGAGGGATCATGCCCTTATAGGGAAATTTATTGGGTTCTGGCCGACTGAGAGAGCCCTATATGGATGGATTGCGGTGAAAGGGAAGCCAAAAGGAGATGTAACCTTGCAACTGGGACCAAAAGGTTTTTTCACAGCGATTTTCTTCTGTTTGGAGGACAAATACAGAATCCTGGGAGAGGGGCCCTATTTTTTCAACTCCGCAGGTCTGTACCTGAGGGATTGGATTCCCATATTCAACCCAGACAAGGAAGATCTCACATGGGCGCCTGTGTGGATACGGTTGTACTCGCTTCCAGATGAGTATTGGGACGAATACATCCTTAAAAATATAGGAAATGGAATCGGGGAATTCATCAAGGCTGCCGAAGAAATAAAAAAGCGCATACATATATCATATGCACGCATTTGCGTATTTATCAGATTGAATGAAGCTTTTCCAGAATCGATAAGTCTTTTTCATAGAGATGAAGAATGGATTCAGCCTCTGGACTACGAGCACGTCCCCTTCAGATGCAAAAAATGCCATGCTCTTGGGCATCTCTTCCGGGACTGTCCGCTCAATGTTAAAACTGCTTCCCCTGTTTCCCCTGAAGCACAGGCCCAAGATGGCTACACAAAGGCGCCAAGCAGAAAGAGGGCTCACAAGAGACCTAGCAACAGTAGCAAGCCCCAGCAAGCGAATAATCATGGACCATCCACCAAGAATAGTTTTGAAACCCTCTCGAGAATCTATGAAGACCAGATCCCGCTCTCAGCAGATGTCTCTGCCCCCCCTTCCTCCTCCACCCCTCCACCTCCCTTTGCCTCCTCATCCAAACATCCCCCTCCTCCTCCTCTCCCCCCAAGCAACCCAGCTACCCTTTCGAACGGATTCACAGAGCTGGAAGGAAAAGGAAAGTCTATGGATATTGATGGAAAGTTAGATCCTCAACCAAACTCAGAGTCAAATCAGGACAAAGACAATCAAGTGTAGAGAATGGAAGAAGAACCCGAGAGTATAGACATGACCGGCCTAGACATCATAGAGCTAGAACTGGCCTGCCATAAGAAGGCCTATGACAGCATCTCAGAGGCTCAAATCAACAAGCTGGAGGTTGTTATTTCCAGAGCCTTTCATCAACAACAACTAGGCATACAACCAAGCAGCCATTGGGACGGATATCAACTCCCAAAAGAATCCAAGAAAAGAGGAAGAAAAACAGATCTCCAGAGAACGATTGAGGTAGGGAAAATACTGGTAGACTCGGGCACGTATGCTAAACTGACGAAGTACTACAAACCCTCCATCAATAGTTAAATATGAAGCTAGTATCATGGAATGTCAGAGGGCTAAATAGCCCAAGCAAACTTAGAATGTTAAAACGCATGATTAAGGCAGAAAAACCACAAATGTGCTTTCTGCAAGAAACTAAATGTAACAGTGCAACTTTAGACAACATTCTCTCCAAGGCCTGGCCAAGTTGTCGCGCGGCAGCAGTGGATGCCTTGGGCACTTCGGGAGGGCTCGCCATTGCTTGGAACACACAAGCAATAGCTATATCAGATCTGCATGCATCGCATCACTTCATCCAAGCGGCTTTTCACATCCTTGGTACGAATATACATGGAAATCTCTCAAATGTTTACTTCCCTCAGGAAGCGGGAGGTAAAACTGCTCTCCTTGACAATATAGAGGTCCTGGGCAATGACAGAAAGCACCCACTCTGGATAATAGGTGGGGATTTTAATATGATCACCAAGCTCGAAGAGATGATTGGAGGGCGTAATAGACTGGACTCTGAAAGTTCCCACTTCAAGGATTTCATTCAGAATACCTCTTTCATAGATATGCCTTTCGGTAATGGAACCTTCACTTGGAGCAATCGCAGAATTGGCAGGCATCAAATAGCCTCCAAATTGGATCGCTTCCTCCTATCAGATAATGCAGTCCACCTGGGAGGTGATTTCTCCGCAGCCATCCTTCCACACACTGGCTCAGATCATTGGCCAATCGCTATCCAATGGCAAAGACCAGGCAATCCCACCAGACGTCCATTCCGCTTCGAAGAGTTCTGGCTAACTCATCCTACCTTCAAGGACATGATTCAAAATATATGGACAACCTTCATTCCGCCTGAAGGATCTAAGATGTTTCAGCTTCAGCAAAAACTCAGGTTTGTCAAAGGCCACTTAAAACATTGGAACAGGGAGACCTTTGGTGATATATTCACTGCCCAACAAGAGCTAAACAAGGAATTGATGGCTCTCTAACAAAAGATAACAACAGAGGGACACACTGAAGAAACTCTGGAACAGGAACGCAGCATCCACAGCAAGTTGGAGGAAAGGAGGAAACAGGAGGAAATTTACTGGAAGCAAAAATCCAGAATAAGATGGCTGAGAGAAGGCGAACGAAACACCAAATTCTTCCACAGAACCACGGTTCAACGAAGAATTCACAACAACATCCCCTTCATTCAAACTCAGGGAGGCGCCAAAATAGAATCTCACGAGGAAATTGAGAAGGAATTTCTCAAGCACTTTGCCCAAGTCCACACCAAGCCTGAAGGAGATAGGCGCTCGACTATTGTAAGAATAACCAACAATGTGCCAAAGATCATCACGGAAGAGCACAATGAACTTCTCCTTCGCCCCATTCTGATGCAAGAGGTGGACGATGCTATGTCTCAACTAAAGGAAGGTAAGGCCCCCGGCCCAAATGGTTTCACCACAACTTTCTTCCACACTTTCTGGGATTTGTTAAAGCATGAGGTCTGGCAAATTGTAGAAGAATCCAGAAACCTCCACTAGCTGCTTCCTTCTCTGAACTCAACCTTCATTGCGCTCATTCCAAAAGAGGAAGACTCAATCACCCCTGACATGTACAGGCCGATAGCTCTTTGCAACGTTATATACAAAGTTATCTCTAAAGTGATTGTGAACAGGCTCAAGCCCCTCTTACCCATGCTCATATCTTTGGAACAGTCAGGCTACGTGGAAGGACGGCAAATTTTGGATGGAATTATTCTCACACACGAGATAATTCACTCCCTCAAAACCACAAAGCAAACAGGTATGCTCCTTAAACTAGACCTCTCTAAGGCTTTTGATAAATTAAGCTGGACATACATTCAGCACATGCTCTTAGCCTTTGGTTTTTGCTCTATGTGGGTCCGATGGATCATGAGCCTCATTACCTCTCCTCAGTTCTCCATTCTCATCAATGGCATCCCCTCCCGACCCTTTAAGCCGTCTAGAGGGATCAGGCAAGGCGACCCTCTGTCCCCCTTCCTCTTCATCCTAATGGCTGAAGGGCTAGGGCGTCACATAAAAAATGCGCTCCTCTATCGCCAGATCAAAGGCCTCTCTATTCATAATACCCCTGCAAACTCCCATTAGCAGTTTGTCGACGACACTATGCTCTTTGGATATCCCTCCGTCCAGGAAGCCTCGTGCCTCAAAGCCTTGCTCAATGACTTCTCAGAAGCCTCTGGTACCGATGTTAACTGCCGCAAGTCTCAGATTTTCTTCTTCCACACTCCCCCTTCGGTCAAGACCGCGGTTACCCGCATTCTAGGCTTCCCTGTTGCTTCCCTCCCTTCCAAATATCTGGGAGCTCCGCTTGTTGCCTCGGCCATAAAACACTCCACTTGGCAATCCCTTATTGAAAAGCTCAAATCTCGTCTTAACCTGTGGACTCATCGAACCTTAAACTTGGTCAGTCGAGTTGTGCTCATCAAATCTGTTCTTCAGGCTATGCCGCTATATATGTTCTCCAACCTAGCAGCGCTGAAATGGGTTCTCAAACAAATAAGGAACCTTCAGCGCAGTTTCCTCTAGGGCAGCACGACCACTAATCGTAAATGGGCCCTGGTAAAGTGGACCACTATTTGCATGCCTAAAAACAGAGGAGGGATTGGTATGAGAGACCCTGAGCACAACAACACCATCATGGGGGCCAAAATCTGGTGGCAATGGGTCTCCAATCCAGACAAGCCCTGGGCCATGCTCTGGTTGGCTAAATATGCTCACATCAGACCTCAGGAAGACCTCGTTAGGTTCACCCCCACCGACAAGGGATCGGTCATGTGGAATGCTACCAAAAATCACTATCAGCTTATACAAGGGCACAGTTTCTGGGAAGTAAGGAATGGCAGGACGACACGTTTCTGGACTAATGCTTGGAATCAAATGCCAAAACTCAACAGCATTCTAATCCCGGATCATGCACCCATCAGGCCGGAGGAGCAGCAGGAAAAAGTCTTACAGTACTGGCAACCGGAGGAGAGGCACGGCTTCAGGCAATGGAAACCGGGCAACCAGATAATCCACAACACTATCCTTCAAGATACTATGCAGCTGGAGGTGGAGCTAAGAAAAAGGAACATCAGATACAACGAAGGCAATGATATCCTTCGATGGGGATACTAGCCAAAAGGCTCCTACTCTCCTTCTGAGGCGTACAAGATATTACACAACAACAATGCCCCTATTGACACGATTTGGAGCAGAATATGGGAACTCGACTCTTGGCCCAAAGTCTCACACTTCTTATGGTTAGTAGGGCATAAAATAATACTCACTTGGGACAAACTAAGAAGAAGGAACTACGGGGGCCCCTACTATTGCCACAATTGCAAGCACAATGAGGAAACTCTCCAACACCTCTTGGATGCCTGTCCCCTAGCCAATCAGCTATGGGAAAAAGCAAGCTTCAGATGTCAACGACAATGTAGGAAGGAGAACGACATAATCAACACCCTAAGACAATGGCCCCAGAGACCTTACAAAAGCGAGCTCCTAAATTGGCTATGGAACATCCTCCCGGGGCTAATCCTTTGGAGCATCTGGAAAGAAAGAAACAAAAGAATTTTTAAAAATCAATGTTCTCAAATTGAGGACATATGGAATCGGCTATGCACGAATCTCCAAGAGACTCTCATTCTCCGCGAATGGTCACCGGAGGATCTGCCAACTCAAGCTAATGAGGAAAACATCCTAAACAACTGGCACTTGATATTACCGCGGGCTCTTCAGAAAAAAGAAGGGGCCAAAAGCAGCGGCATCAGCAACAGCAAGTGGAAGCCTCCCCCAAAGAATCACTATAAGCTCAACTTCGATGGCGCCTCCAAGGGTAATCCAGGCACAGCTGGCTTTGGAGGTATTATCAGAAATCATGAAGGCTCTCACATACAGATATATTTTGGAAATATAGGCTGGGACACCAACAACTCAGCTGAGCTGGAAGGTCTCTGGCAAGGACTTACTCTAGCTTGGAATCTCAACCTTCAACCTCTGGTTGTAGAAGGAGACTCCCAGATCCTCGTTCAAATGGCAAAGCGTCTCGAAAATGGGTCCCAAGCAAGTAACATAGCCACTAGTTGGCGACTCGAAGCTAGGATGAAGGAAAGCGAACATTTACTCCGCAGTAATAGGGTCATCTCGTTCATGCACACAAAAAGGGCAAGCAATAAGGTAGCTGACCTCCTGGCCAACATAGGTGTAGATCATGCCAGCACCCTCATCGCAGGAGGCATCAGCATAATCCCCAATATGGCTCAGGCTCAAGAATGCGCCAAGCTGATTCAGAATGATGTAGCAACCCCGGATCTGGGTGACGAGACATATGTCAACTTGGAGCCACAGGGAGGCCATGTGCCATCCCGTGTCCAAGCACCTCATTAACTCAGCTCTCCGCCGCCATGAAAATACAATTAAGGGCAGGCGACAGGCCATTAATGCAGGCTGTGATACCATGGCAACTAGATGGGTTGCATCTACGGCAATTCGAGTTTATTATAAGGGAGGTAGATTGGATCATGGCGCTTAGACGCTCTTCTGTGACTTCCTTGTTCAGTTATCAAGAGTTGTGGGTTCTATTTCCAGCTTTTACAGTGTGTATTGTGGGGGTTCTGTTCGCAGGGAGCTCCGGACTGTGGGGCGCAGAGCCATTACAGCCTCTGCATCCTCACTTTACCTTGCAGAAATGTTCCGTCGCAGAGGCCCAGCGCGTGGAAGGCCAGCTCGCCCTCTAGCTGACAGATCGAAGGTGCAATGTCGCCGCTGTCGATGCCACAGAGGAATTCCAGCCACTCCCCTTCAAGCCAGCCAGATTCTCGACGCGGATGATTCTGAGGCGAAGCCTGCTCCTGCTCCAGCATTTCGGTCTGCCATATTCTCGTTTGGCAGCTCGAGGGATAAGCCACGCATCAACGCCCATGTCTCGGTCCTCTTCCTCGAAGAACCTGAGGAAGATGAAGGCGCAAGCAGTTTGGGAAAATCCCCAGTGGGAAGCCAGGAAGCGGCAGAACAGCCACCAGCGGAGACGTCGGGGTAGGCTCCAAAGAGCCCTCTGGCTCAGGAAACCTCGACCACCAAGGCAAACGAGGAGGAGGACTGGGACGCACTTAGGGAATGCTACGGCTGGTGCGAAGTGGTGGAGGAGAAGCCACCAGAATAGCCTTCGGATGGACCGCCTCTTCCTCACTCCGCATCGCTCAGGTGTTGTTCTGGTTCCTTCTAGTCTAGCTTCTGTCTTTGGGTCAATTTTGGTTAATTCGAGTCCTGGTCATAATGGTCTGACTCCCCAGAGCGGGATGTCCATGTTTTGGCTCCAATGCCCCTACGTGGGAGGTTTAAGACAGTTTTTTGTGCCCCTGTGTGGGCGGTCCAAGGATGCAGTCACACCCCTGCGTGGGTGTTTCATGGTAGTTTTCGGGCCCCTGCGTGGGCGATTCAAAGCGGAAACGAGCCCCTGCGTGGGTGTTCTGGAATTGCTTCGGTTTTGTCTGGTCTTCAATGCTTAAGTGTCTCTGAATAGCAGTAAAGCCCCAGTTTGGGCATGTTTTGGTCAGCAAAAGTCAAGCCCACAGCGCCACTGATGGCCTTGGGCATCCTGTTTTCCTGGTTGTAATTACAAGACTGTACATAATATAATACATAGTCTTTACAAAGAAAAAAAAAAGAATATAAAAGTTATCAGAGAGGAAATTTCCATCTGAAGGACTGTAGATTTTACATGAGGGTATCCTCTAGGCTCCCTGTCCTCTCCCCCATCATAATCAGATGAAATCAAGTGGGGTATGGGTTTGTAATAAAACAAACATATTGTATTAAGTGTTTTGATATTTCAGAAAGTTTTCATAGAGAGCGTTGGTCGGTAACATATCCTCAACACATTAGTGAGAAACAACAAGATAATATATGCCCTGTATATATCTTTCACATGACAATTTTTATTTTTTGGGGCCTTATAGGTGCTTAGTCATACATAATCAAATACCATTTTTAAGCATGTTTTTATGCCATTGGGTTCACAACCATCCTCAAAATTTTAAAATATGCTTGATAGATGTCAATCATCTTCAAAATTTTAAAATATGGTTGATAGATGTCATGTCTTAGATGTGTTTACTTCATTGATGGTGGTAAGTTTTTAGGAATTTGCAGGCAATTTCAATTGTAGGAATTTTGGCTTTGTTTCCAAGTGAACAAGTACCCACGTGTACTCTTCTATCCATGCATTAAGATAGCAGAATAGAAGTTCTTGGTGAAGAAGTCAAAAATTGCAAAAGGCACATGCCATAGTCGAGATTATGTGAAAAATGTAAATATAATGTTGATTTTGTAGAATTGCAAAAATAAATGAAAATTTAACAATCGTTAATATTTCACTTGCAAAATTCTTACTCTTCAACTTAGAATGTTAAACTAATGGCAGTTCTCTTTCTCATTTGTATTCATTTTAGAATTGGATCACAAAACTTTCGGTTTAATAACCCTCTAAACTGAAGCTTAATAACTCTCTAAACTTAAAACTTATTAATAGTTAGATCAGATTAATTTTATCTAGTCATTGTTCCTATTATTTCTCAAATTATAAATCATTATAAATGTTAATTAAAAAAATTGTCCATGGAAGCAAGTTAAGTTGTTTAATACTCATGAAATATTTGTGGGGTAAAAGGTTTTTGAGAAAAACAATACTCAAAACAAACTTATAAAAATAAGTTGTGGGAGTTTGAATAAGAGGAAAATGGTTTTCCAGAACTCACGACTTAAAATAGATTCTTGCAATACTAAATTACTAATAACAAATAACAACCACATTTTTAAAGTGATAAACATATTCTTAAAAATAAAATATTTAAATAAATTTAAAACATTTACACTGATAATTTACCAATTTTTTAAATATTAAAATACTTAAAAGATAATATCTACATGGATTAAAGATAGCAAAGGTTGCACTCCAACCAAAGTCATAAGTGCCACGTAACATCCATTTGTTAATGCAATAGTTGTTGAAAGCGTAGAAGACATGCACCTACACATTATCAAGGTCGAAACACACTGCACCCTATTATATTGCACTGCAATCTATGCCCTAAAATCTTCCCAAAACCTTTTGAATTAATATAAAAATCTCACTAAAATTTCAAATAAACAAAACAACAATATAAAAATATATATTATTAAACTATAGAAACTTACAAAAACATGTAGATAAACAAAACAACAACATAAAAATGTATATTATTAAACCATGAAAATTATTAATAACAGCTTTGGAGAAAAATCGCATAAAAATATTCCTATCGACATATTTCAAACCATGAAAATGGTCAAAAAAAAGTAGATAAACAATATAACAACATAAAAATGTATATTATTAAACTACGAAAAATTTCTAAATATGTAGATAAATTGTATAAATAAATACATAATAAAATAATCATATAGCAATCTTTTTTTTCCAATGAAAAAACAAAATAAAAGATATACACATAAACTTATGTATTATTAAACTATAAAAACTATCAAAAACAAGTAAATAAACAAAACAACCACATAAAAATGTATATTATTCAACTATAAACACTATCCAAACCTATAAATAAAATGTATAAATAAATACATAATAAAATAATCCTATACTAATATTTCTTTAAAAAAGACAAAGTAAAAAATATACACATAAATCCATCATATAGATCCGGCATCACTATTATATTTTATATACCATTGAATTTCATTTTAATTCGTGAAGTATTCAAATAGTCAAGGTCTCATTACTAAATTAATATGGGTTAGGTTACATTTATGTAGTGATGTGAGGCGAGAGTTATTTAGTTTGCTGTGTGGTAGTTAATTTATAGATTTTATGAAATTTGCTATGTGGTAATCAATTCACTAATTGTATATATTTATTTTTAGATAATTTATTACTTAAATTTAATGGTAGATATATACAACTAGTGAGCATTAATTGCTGAGCCTAATTTGCTGATTAAATGTAATGGTAGACATATATTGGCCACCATGCTTATGTCAATTGCTGATTCCTTCAACCTGAGCAAAGTCAAAAAATTGACCGTTCCCAAATATTCAAGGAATCAGCAATCCACTTAACTTCACAGTATATAACCATGGAGCATTAACTGTCTGGCCAACAAGCTGCATAATTATTGCCTTGATATTAGATTTTAAGCTTTTCTGGAAGTTTTTTGTAGTGTCATGTTGGTGCTGCTTTTCTATTTTCAGGTTTATCAGAGAATTCAAACGTGGGGAGACACGGAATTCAAGTATGGACTTGGTGAACAACAGAAGAAGCCTACGTCTTTCAGATTCGGGAGGAACTTCGCGTGAGAGTATCTCTATCAAAACAAGCCCTCTGAGGTGATTAACGGATAATAATGGTGTCCTATTAACTAAATATGTATTGGGGCAATTTCTGATGTATTTTCCTCTTGTTCTACTAATGATTTTGAGCTCATTTAAGGAACTGAAAATGATCCATGGCAGGATATCAAGCTAGCAGACTGTCTTATAAGAAGTATGCCCGCGTTGGACGAAGAGGTAATATCCAGTAGTGAGAATTATGGCAGAGTCCCTCGAGTGTACATAGTGGCCATGCAGGATAAGGGAATAATAGAGGAACTGCAGCGGAAAATGATAGCCGATAATCCACCTGTCGGAGTCTATGAATTGGAGGAATCGGATCACAGTCCTTTCTTCTCTTGCCCTATTCGGCTTGCCCAAATTCTACAATAAATTTCCAATGCTTTCGATTAATGATCTGTTGGAGAGGTAAATCCCCTCTACGGATAGAGGCGATCCCTACTAGCCCAAAGGGGGTCTAGCAACAATCAAACAATGCTACACTGCAGGTTCCTAGTTGTAATTAACAAGTGGGTAAAAGAAACCTACTTGGATTCCAACGCTATGTTTGTCGAAGAGATGATCCTCTCGCTCCTTCGCTTCAGCCGATCAGAGTTCTCTGCTATCCCCGTGGACGAACACCTACACAAGCAAAGAGAGAGCAAACAAGGGCGTAAAATCTACTAAAAAACAACTATGTATCAGTCAGGAAGGATACAATTTACATTAATCATTCATAGGACAAATGGAAATGGAAGCATAAGAGTGGTCATATATCTTTATTAATCAGAAAGTAGAGTAAGGTACAACCGAAGTCCTGGCGCTGAGTCCTTCTCTAGAGGGTCCAGCCAGCATGTCTTCCAAGCATTCACCTTTGGAGCAAATCTCCCAAGTCAAAGAGGTCTCTCTCTCACATACAAGGCAACAAGCTCATGACCTTCCTCAAGCTCAAAGCAATCCTCACACAACACACCAATGCCTACAAAGAGCAGCACTAAAATGCACTAAGAATCCCTCAATCAAAGTCTATATGTTCCAAACTAGCTGCTCATGGGCAATGGAGGAGGCTTATAAAGAGAAGGAGTCTCCATGAATAGGTAAAGGATGAGCTTTCCCCCAAGATAAGTGGATGGTCAGTCGAACAGACATGCCAGAGAAAAGATGGCGA
>APFE031038866.1:233934-244197 GCA_000404065.3 Pinus taeda
ATATAACCTAGCTGACCTAACAATAATAATATAAAGACACAAAAATAATAATAGAGGGATTCTATGGGGCACAGTAATAACAATCTGGGGACAATAGGGGCACAACAATATTAATAAGGGGTACAACTACAATAGTAATGGGGTAATCACTAGTGTTATAGGGACCTAACAAGTTACTTCAATACCAAGATAATAATGAACATAGCCCAAATCAGTCATTTCGAAAATTTTCCTCAATTCCTTCCTTATGGATGTAATGTAGCTCTCATTGTTCCCTTTCATCAAAATATCATTTACATATACCACAAGATATACAATTTTTTTTCAAACTTTCTTGACAAACAAAGTTGCATCATCAAGATCGTAATGTTTGAAATTGAGTTTGAGAAGATGCTCAATTAGTTTTTCATACCAGGCTCACGGTGCTTGTTTGAGGCCATACAAAGATTTCACAAGTTTTCATACTTTATGTTCATGTTCTTTGATAGAAAATCCTTCAGGATGGGACATAAAAAAATTCTCTTTTAGATCTGCATTCAAGAAAGCATTTTTTACATCCATTTGATGGATTTTCCAACCGTTTTGAGCTACTACGGCAAAGAGTGTCCGGATGGTAGTCCATTTTGCTGTGGGGGAAAAAGTCTCCTCACAGTCAACCCCTTCCTTCTATGCAAAACCTTTTTCCACAAGCTTGGCTTTGTGCTTTTCAAGTGAACCATCAACTTTATACTTGTTCTAGTAGACCCACTTGTAGCGAATTGGTTTGGTTCCCAATGGAGGATCAACCAACTTCCAAGTGCCATTCTTTATCAAAGCATCATACTCCTTTTGCATTGCTTCTTTCCATTCATCATGAGAAGAAACTTCTTTGAAGGAAGTTGGTTCAAAATCTGTAGACTAATTCAATTCACAGTCATAAGAAACATCCATATCAAAGGTGAATCAAAGTCATCTACATCAGCTCCATTTTGCGGGGTTGAATTTCTAGCTCCTGTCTTTCCAACCTCATCAAGATGAACACTTTCAAGTGTCTTTGTCAGCTACTTTGGGGGACCTTTCTGAGATGGTATATGCTTCTCCGTTGATTGAGTTGGGACTAAATCAAGATTGAGTTTCCCAATTCTGTGAATCACATCACTTAAAGTATCATCCGTTGTTGGAGTTTCATGCGAGGGAGAGATTTCTTTAGAAGAAGATTTCATGGGTTGATCTAGTATAGGAAGCCTCCCTTCAAGATGTGGAATCTCATTATCAAATTATTTAAATGATTTTTCATTTGTGAATCTATCCAAGCGATCAAGTTTTCGCTCAAAAACATTGTCAGTTTTGGATGATACAAGAAAGATTACATCTCTAGATACAACAAAATTTTTATTGACTTCATCATAATGACGGTATGCTTTGGAGGTGTTTTAATACCCCAAGAAGATACACTTACAACTTCTTGCACCAAGTTTTTTTCTATGTACCTTTGGTATCAAGGCATAACATGTGGAACGAAAGACCCTGAGATGCTTTACCGAAGGAATGTTCCCATACCACATTTCATAAGGAGTCTTCTTTCTAATAGCATTAGATGGACATCTATTCTTTACACATACACCACATAGAACTACATCAGCCCAAAACATAAATTTTACCTTTTTGAAAAACATCATGGAATGCACCATATTTAAGATTTTCCTATTCATTCTTTCAGCTACTTCATTCTGTTGGGGATCATAAGGCACAATTGTTTGATGTTTGATCCCATGTTGGCAAATATAGTTTTCAAATTCATTTGAAGTGTATTCTTTTCTATTATCAGTGTGAATAGATCCAATATGAGATTGTGCATCATTTTCAATCCATATATGAAATTTCTTGAATGTTTGAAAAGCATTAGATTTGTTATTCAATAAATAAACCCAACACATTCTAGTGTAGTCATCAATAAATGTCATCGTATATTTATTTCCATTTGCAGAAGGAACAGGTATTGGACCACATAAATATGAATGAATGCATTCAATTTTTCTATGTGCTCTGGAATGTGAATCATGAAAATATTGTTTGCCATTCTTTCCTAGAATGCAAGCATCACATTGCTTAAGTTTCCTAGGAGTTGTAGACAAACCAATAAAACCATTTTTCTTTAACAAGCAGAGGCTGTCATAGTTTAAGTTTCCAAATCTAGCATGCCATAATAAACTTGATGGAAATGTACCTTCTTCATAATGAGAATTGTATGAGAAATTTTGTGCACAAGCAGAGGTACCCTGCAGCTTGAGAAGCCTTTCTTCTTCTATCCCCATCATGACAAGTGAGTGGTCCAATGCTTTTCTCACCTCAATCTTGCCATCAAACATATGAATGGAGTGTCCTTGTTGGTGGATGTGGACAAAGGACAACAAGTTTCTCCTCAGCTGTGGGAGATATAAAACATGATGCAAAAGAAAGTTTGGAAGACTAGGCAATTTAAGCTTGATTGTACCAAGCCCTGATGGCTTCAGTTTTGATTTGTCTGCAAAGTATACTGCTCCATCAAAATTGTCAGTAAATTATTCAAAAAAATCTCTTTTGAAAGTCAGATGGCAAGTTTCTCCTGAATCAAGCAACCAATCATTTTTCCAAGAAGCAAGTGAAGCATTAAATAAGTATTCATTTACTCCAATATTATAGTGTGCCACAACATAGTGCGTAGATTCAGGTGCTTTACCTTTCTCTTTGTCATTAGTTTTACCTTTGGGTTGGTTTCTTTCCTGCTCAATTCTATCCCAAGGAAAATTGCATGTGGATGCATCATGTGATCCATCCCTTTTGTAGCGTATGCAATGCAAATCTGAATTTTCTCCTTGAGAGTGTCTTTCCCCCCCTGCCTTCGAAATTTCTTCCTCTTCCTCTTCGACCACCTCTTCCTCTGGAAGAATCTTGAACAAGATTTTGTCTTTATGTGAAACACACAAGCTCTTTAAAAGACTGAGGAATTGTCTACTTTACAAAAGCTTTCACTCTTTCAGCAAATTTTTTCACAAGGGAGTCAAAGGTAATATCTTTGAGGTTTCCATTTGCTTGCAATGACTTAACATAATTTGAGTAAGTGGGATAAAGTGCCTTGAGAAAAGCTATCAGAGGAATGTCTAGTTAAACATTAGTGACTTTGATATCATGCATAATAGATTCTACTTCTAATGCAAGAGAAAAAGGGTCATTGTTTGTAATTCAAGGGTGAGCAATTTAATCATGAGATGAACAAATTCAATTGCATAGTGTGAGTCATAGAGTTCCTTCAGTTTTTGTAAGGCTTAGAAAGAATTTGAAAATGGAAAAATATGGAAACTCACCTCTGCATTTATTGATGGTGCAATCAATGCATAAGCCTTGTTGTTCTTATTCTTCCAAATGACGAATTCCTTGTTTGAGGCAGGCTTTCCTGGCTCTTTATCTCTGCTTCCAACACACGCTCATTTCCACAGCTCATTATAAATGAGAGTGTGTTTGATTTTTCGAGATCGCTCAGGATAATTTTCCTTCCCATTGACGACCACTCCCATAATATATATTAATGAGTGCATTTTTGTTTTTAAATATACTTCTCCTACCAATATGCTATAAGAAATTGCACTTCTTCTCTTAAAAAAACTAAATACAATTTTAATGTATATAACAGGGTTATGGACATGCTTGCAAAACCCAACAGATGAGTACAGGTGTAAGGCTTCCACTTTAGAAGGCCCAATATAGAGATGGTCCACACAAAAATTGAACCTCAATGTCTAACGATAAAAAAAGCACACATTTTGGGCCTATATCTCATGAGACGTATATCGGCAGGCAGCATGGATGCAGGTGTCGGAGTGATACCTCAACCACACTTGTGGAGCAGTTGCCTCACATAGTTAGTTGAACGTCTCCACCTTATACCAAAGAAAGTGGTATTAGATCAGAATGCTTGACTCACAGAGCAAATATCACTTGTCTGAAAGGTGTTTAAACAGTCAGAGGTTGATTGTATGCTTGTTTGCAGACTGACTATTGTTTGAGTTTGCAGAGGTGAAGGGAAAGCTATTGATAGCTCAGTCGAGGAGAGGACAAAAAGCAAGAAGGGCTAAAGGAATTATTCTTATCCCAAAGGACCTCAAAGAAATACTTAAAGCACAAGAGGTTTGTTGCAAAAGGTTGCTTGAACAAGCTCTTTATTAATCTTGTTTGAAATTCTTTTGTTCATTCTGATAATGACAACTTCTACAAGTGAGTCCTCAAATTCTTCTTTCTTCATAAGATTCCTTGATGAATACATGAAGCAAGACTTGTCCACCATGATGGATATGGTGAGAGAAATGTATTAGGATGGAATGAAGAGCATCATACTTAGAGAGCAGTTGAATTCCATGAAGGAAGAGAAGCAGTTGCTTTTTGACAAATCGCAGGAAATGGAGAGGCAACTTCATATCGTAAATATAAACTTGAAAAGGATGCATGAGTTGGAGGCACAAATATTTGTTGCAAAAGAAGCCTTGGTCAAGTATCAGCTTGATGAAGAGGAAAACAATTCTTGTTTGTCTTCAAATTCCTCTAAGAGTGATTATATTGGTTCTTTTGAAAAACATACCAGAGGCATAGGTTCCAAGCTAATGTCCAAGATGGGCTATGAAGGAAAACACTTGGGTAAACATGCACAAGGTATTGCTGAACCAATAATAGTTGAGGAAATACCTAAGTATTTGGGCCTTGGCTGTGGACAGTCTTATGGAGAAAGTTCCAAAGCTGCTATGAAGGCCATTGAAACAATTCCAACAAGGAGTTTCATTGCAGGTCTTCTACCTCAAGAGTGTAAAGATGTTATTCATGGAGAATGCAATAGCTTGAAACATCATTTGTAGGATGCAGATGTTCATAAGCATGCACTTGAACCCGAGAGTTGTGGAAACTCTGAAAGCCTTGGAAAGGTTGATGGTGTTCCAAAGGGAGGTACTTCTTCATTTAGTTCACCTCCTCATGAAGGCAATAAAAGTGAAAGAGAAAGGTATAAATCTACTTCTAACCATATTCCTTTTGATTATGTTAAGCATGATAAATTTCCATATAAGCATGGGAAAAGAATTGGATGTTCCTTTTGCGGTTTGAATAACCATAATGTTTCTAGATGTTGGAAGAGAATGACCACATACAGGAAACTTTTGAAGGAAAGGAAGCAAGAAGCCAAAGGTCCATTGGACAAGGAAAATATGTTGTCAAGAGGATGAACATGTGTTGCATTTACTGCCATAAGCAAGGACACATTACTGAAAAATGTTGGAATCTGAATCCAACAATGCTTCCACAAAACTTGAAGAAGGTGGAAAGAGAAAATGGTAGGAATGGAAAGAAATATTCCATGATTGATGTGTTTCAGGATGATTCACATGTTGATGCTGATGTGCAGACAAAGGGAGGATCTTTGAAATGGATTGGTAATAAATGGTTAGAGTTCTTATCCAATTAAGATTGCATGTCTTTTTGGAAATGCATCTATTTGAATTTCTTGTTAATGGAATGCAAGTTGCAGGATTTTACCAAGAAGGTGAATGCAAAAGTTGAGTAGGAGACTCACTTTATTACTGCAACATTATATTCATTTCAACTTCGAAAATACATTGTACTTAAGCAAAAGTTGAAGGATGAAATGCATTTATAAGCTTGATGTGCATGAACATAGGGTTGATTGCTTTGGCATGCCTGTAATGTTAATGTTGACTTGGAAAAAGTTGAACTTTGGTCTCTAAGATGGAGATAATGATGAAGTGTTTCATCTTTTGAAAAGAATCCTTGAGATATTTCCTACATGCTTGACTTATAGGGTCATTTCTTTTAAAGGCATGTTTTGTGGGTTTGTTATCTAGTCCATCATTTGTATGCAGATGTAAGACATAGAGGTGTTCATAAGATGTGAAAATCTGTTTCTTTTGTTGAAGCAGTAGTTTAGGCCATCCCGTTGTTGTCTGTATTTCTGTTGTTATTAACAGTTGTTGTTGACAACATGTCAAACAGGTACAAATGAAAGTTTTTGTGAAGCAGATGTAACTTCACATTGGTTTGTGTCACCTTGAATCAATGACCAAGGAAGAGAAGTTCAAACTACCTTCTATGACCATCTTAGTAGGAGTTCTGCATGAAGTTAAGGAGGAAAACAATATTTCCTAAGAGGACCAACTTATCCAGGAAGGAAAGTGGTCAAAGGCTTCGGTTCAAAGGCACTAGCCATGCAGGCAAGTGTATGAAGGCTAAAAGAAGAGGGTGAGGTATTCTCATTTACTGTTCAGATTAGTATATCAGGCTTCTGGAGACCCAAAGCTTTTTAGTGGGAAGGCATGATCAGAAAATGATCCTAGATGACTTTTTACTCAAAAATGAAAGTCAAAGAATGCTTTTGAAAATAGTCCCAATGCGTAGATCTTTTCAATCTGAATCTAATGCAATTTGACTGGGATAAAATGGACTCCAGATGACGGAGTTATTGCAAATAGAATTTTTCCCATTATCCTTAGAAAAGGAGGCATTTCCTATAAAAATGGGCTTAACGGCACCTTAAGGAAATCACATCAGAAGATGTGCAAAGGGTGGGCTTAGGCCCAAGGCCAGATAGACCCCTGATCAACGATCTCCAATATATCGGATCGGAGGTGGTCCTTAGCACAATATCAGGACCCAGGTGAAGCCGATGCAATATGCGATGTGCGATATTGGCGATCAGTGGATCAACGGATTGATGATCGGCATGAGAAAAAGGAAGACACCCGGAGCCATTGTGATTGCGAGGTGCGATCGACAGGGCTGATAGCAATATGTCGATATCGGTGATCGACGATTGATGATCCCCAATACAAGGGTCGTTGACATGTCATATGTGATTGCGATATGTTGATAAATTGCGGATCCGATGGGGATTATCAACGCGATTTCATAATATTTGAAATCCATAAATTTGGATTTTCAATGTATTCTCGTGTATTTGGGTTTTGGCCATGTGACAATGTGATTGCAATATTGCCATAGAAGGTGGACCCGATAGGGATTATGAGTGTGGTTTCATAGATTTTGAAGTCTGGTTTTTGCACCCATAGTGTTCTTCCTTCGTATTTTTGTTACGAGCCAGAAATGCGTTATTTCGTGGATTTCATTTGGAAAGAGGTCGTTGGTTCATTTTCCATTGGAAACAACCATCATTCATTGTGCCACGCTATAGGCGGGTGTTTCTATAATAGGGATGCACTTTGAAGCGCGAAGAGGCAGAGCGAAAAAAAAAAAAAAAAAAATTGATTTCTCATGATCAAAGGGAGAGAGGAACGATTGTGGAAGCTCTAGGGTCAAAGGATGCCTTTCAAAAACACAAAGAGCACAATTCGCAAGGGAATTGAAGGTTGTTGAGAGTTTGCTTGGAGGTTTAGTGAAACCAGAGAGCTCAATTGACAAGCAATAGAGAGTTTTCAAGTTGCTTAGAGGTCGAGAGAAAACTAGGGAGGTCAGAGAAGTCAAAGCCAGAGCCAGATCCAAAGAGCGACAGCCAGAGCTGAGAGCAGCAAAGGCTGCCATAGGTTGGAGG
This sequence comes from Pinus taeda, assembly GCA_000404065.3. NCBI lineage: Eukaryota > Viridiplantae > Streptophyta > Pinopsida > Pinales > Pinaceae > Pinus > Pinus taeda. The sequence continues at coordinate 241,496 of APFE031038866.1, forward strand.
TAGTTGTAGAGAATAGAGCCAACACTCATTCTCAATGTTCCAATAGTCAAGATGATTGTAGGGGACCGTTGAATCCATTGAGATGGAGTTCAGAAAATCCTGAAGACTTATAAGAGCCATGGAGAGGTAATGAAGCTTCAAAACAATAAAGGGTTGAAATGATCAAGCTTTTGTTGGTGTCCAAAGTGTATTTAAGATATAAGGAGTTCCAGAGACAGTGAGAGAATTCTGAGGGAGTTGGTGCAAGCTAGAGCTCAAGATAGCTCAGAGCACTGACAGAAAGAGTCTAGTCCAAAGAAGCCTAGATCTGTCTACAAAGAATGGACAGTCACCGAGATAAGACATTATTTGAAACTCATAGAGTCATATTTGTAAACCTATGGAGTTGAGCGTGGAGCTTGTAAAAGAATTTATGCCATAATCCCAAAGAGCCTCGTTGAGTTGACTAGAGCTCAAGGAGACGTAGCCCAAGAGGTTTGGGTGAACTCCATATTATATTGTTGTCATGTGTGATGCTTATTTGCTGCATTGTTTCACTGTTATATGTTTTTATATCAGTTTAGGAAAATCAACTTAAAGCACGTAAACAGTTTAAAAACAAACACAAGCATACACCTATTTTCAAACACTTTTTAATTCCGCAATTGGTTAATCATAAAGTCTTGGGAATATTTAAGCTTTGGAAGTGGGAGAGGTTCTTGTAAGCTGCTAAGTAGCCTTTAGTGCCCCATTTTCATATCACATAGGTAGAATAGGCAGAAGGGAGTTACAAAGAAGAGAGGGAAGCCAAAAATGGTGTTGGCTTTGATACCATGTTAGACCAAGAGGTAACTCCTCAAATGTAATAGTATTATTCATTCAGGTTGTTCACTATTATATACATGAGGAAGAGACTATTTAGTTCATCTCCTGATGACTCTCCATTTCCTTTATTATTTGCTTTCACTAATTACAATTGTTCACCCAATCCCTATGATTAGGTGTCAACACAACAATATAATTTTTTACCGTCTTTAAAATTTTAATCTCTTTTATTTTTACAATAAAATATGTTTTGCCCATTTTTTTTAAATTTTAATTTTTTTCATATAGTACTTTGAGTAAAAGTAATGACATTGGATACATTTATTGATAATAAAAAAATTTGTAATTTAGTTTTTTGCTTTTAAGAAATTTGGTGGGAAAATATATTATATAGTTTTTACATATTTGGATCAATTAAGAAAATAGCAAAATAGTTTTAATTTGTTGATTTTTTATCTATATTTTATTCAGTTAGTGATTAGGAAACTGCTTAAATATTTATCATTAAAAACTACAACATTAGTTACTATGTTTTGATTCACCAACTAAAATTTTTAAGGGTTTTTTTAGTGTTAAAGAGTTTGTTCTCCCCATTGTATCCATTGAAGAGGAGTCAGGGTTTTTTTAGTGTTAAAGAGTTTGTTCTCCCCATTGTATCCATTGAAGAGGAGTCGTTTCTACTAATTTGAATATCTCATTCACTTCCATTTGAACAATTAGGAAAACAACAAGAATTCTAATGTGATGATTCTTGATAGTTCTAATTTGATGATTTTTTATCTATATTTTATTTTAGCAATTAGGAAATTGCCTAAATATTTATCATTAAAAACTACAACATTAGTTACTATCTTTTGATTGACCAACTAACAATTTTAAGGGTTTTTTTTAATGTTAAAGAGTTTGTTCTCCCTATTGTATCTCATTCACTTCCATTGAAGAGGAGTTGTTTCTACTAATTCTAGTGTCTCATTCATTTCCATTGAAGAGGAATTATTTCTACTAATTTCAATGTCTAATTTTATTTGAAACTTCTATAATATAATTCAAAACAATTTCACTTCTATTGAAAAGGATTTGTTTCTACTAATCTCAATATTTAATTTTATTTGTCACTTCTATAACATGATTCCAAACAATTTTTTAAGAATATTTGAATTTTTAAATATCAAAATTTTTAATTTAGATTATTCAAAATTTTTAAAAAAATATTGTTAATAATGATGTAATATGTATATTCTCAAATTTTATCTGTATTAAATTTTAGAGAGTCGATTCAAACTTTGGTAACTATGCATTGGCATTGTAATGCTGATATGAGTATTGTTATTATGCGAGAGGAAATGTCTCGTGAATATTTTATTAATATCATTTAAGGGATTTTGAATTTTTTCTAAACTAGTTTCTAATATCCAACTGAAACCTCTATGGTAACTATGGGACACTCACACCAAGCAACTATGATAAATGTATACTTTGAAATACACCTTAATCATTATTTTAAATCAAAAAACATATATATCTATGCATTTATTTATTAATAACTATATAAATATATGTAATAGATAGTAAATACTAATAATAATATTTCAATTTTAAAATAAACTTAATCTTAATACCAAATTCTTTTGTGATATTTTATTAAATAATATTAAATATACTTTTATCATTTCCTATATATAATATAGTAGTTCTAATATAATTAATATTGCAAAATTATATAATGTGTATCCTTGTGATTTTCGAAATCCAACACTTGTCATTAACAATAGATAAGGGCTTTTTTTCTTTGTTTCCTGAATCCACAATTATCTACATCAAAGATCTAAAACCTAATGGTAGTGTAGTTGACCATAGTTTGTTGTACTATAGTTAATAAGGATAGAGTTGTTAATCAT
>APFE031038866.1:244722-269939 GCA_000404065.3 Pinus taeda
AATAGAATATATGTTTATAATATATTAATAACTAAAATGATTACGATGGCGACGAGGAGGTTTCGATCGTGGAACCTCTGGATGGAACCTAGGCCTCACTGATCTAGGGTTAGGGAAAACCCTCGCAGTGACATCTGGTGGGAGAATGTACGACGTGCAGGGGTTCTCAGAAGTTAGTGAAAGGTGAAAGGGCAGCTGGAGGTATTATTCAGCCCAAGGCGGACAACTAGGATCACAGGTTAAAAAAAATCCGCTGTAAAACAAAATTCCATTGACTATTGTGCTGTGGAAAAAAACCGTCTCCGCGTTTCAACCCTGAGAAGCATAGTAACCATGGTTAACTCCAATGAGCTTGTGGATCTGGACCCGGTTATGGAGGATATCCTGTCGGTATGGGGTAAAGATCCGACAGCAAAAAACGTCGACCGATATTTTGGAGCTGCAGGGAATTTCAGATCCGGCTCCCTCTCACCGGAAACGCTCAGGATCAACCAGACATTCTACCAACTGACCAGGGCTATGATGAGAATGCATTGATTCACCAAGACCTCCAAGTTCTTCAACAGCTGACCAAACCAGTCGAGGATACATTGCATGCAACTTACCGCCATCCGAGCCAAGGAGACAAAGGGAAATCGCTCGCTGTGGAGCCAGTGTTATCTGGGGGTTTAGAGGATATTGTGAACTTCATTTCTAGTGCAGAACAGGCGGGTGAAAAGAGGGCAAGTAGATTGTCACCGTTAACTAGGGTTTCCATTGGAAAAGAGCAGCGGTTGTCGAAAGGGAATGGAGGGCGGCCGCAAGAAGCGTCTGAGTTTTCCTTGGATCCACTAAAGACATCACATGCAGAAGCCCCGGGCCTTCAGGTAACCCTCTCATCCCATGCAAATTTGTTACGGGAAACCCAGGACATTCCAATACCAGTTAGACCTGAGTCTGGGCACAACCATTGAAACCCTAGTCTCGAAGGGCATGTCATAAACAGGGGGGTAAGGGAGGAAGACATCGGCGGGAAGAAAAAAGGGGAGAAGCGGAGAAAACAGAGACCTATTGGTCAACAGGAACTGGAAGGGAACCTGGTTCTGGGTATGGAAGTGAGCATTGAGGAAGCGTTGGAGGTGGCTGAATGCACAGTGGTGGGTAGGGCACGAGGGAAGAAATTCACTCCTGGCTTCATCCAAGAATGGGGAGAAAAGAACTGGTTGTCTGGTCAAGAAAGGGCCTTCGAAGCATCAACCTTAGCGAAAGGATGGTTTATGCTCCGGTTCAAGAACAAAGAGGCTGCTGATTGGGTGTGTGCAAGGAATTGGGTAATAGGGAACATCCCAATCCTCATGAGGAAATGGACACCTCTATTTGATGTTGTCCGCGAAGAAACAAACATCTTTCCGGTCTGGGTCAGGGCACCGGGGCTGCCATCATTCCTCTGGACTGAGTCTGTTTTTAAAGCTATAGGGGACAAACTAGGCATCTATTTGGGAGCCAATATGTCTTTTTAGGAAACCCGAAACAGAGCCATGGTGCGGATATTAGTCAGCTTGAAACGAGATGCAGGATTGGAAAAAAAGATTAATCTCCAATACAGGGATTTTGTGTTCAAACAGATATTGGACTATGAATACCTGCCCTTCAAGTGCCACAGATGCCATGAATACGGGCACTTGGCTAAAGAATGCCCCCTTGGAAGGCGCAGGCGGCGATATCAGAAGGTAAATATGCAGTGGGAGTCATCTTATAACCCTAACCATCTTTCTCCAGGAAAGGAGCCCCCTACAGATCAGGTAAAGGCAGATATAGAGACCGCGGCACAAAAGGAGCTTATGACGGACTCAGCACCGCAGGATCCTGCGCCCTCTTCCGAGAATAAAGAGTTGGAACTGGAGATCTCCCAGGAAAAAACGGAGCTCCCTGAGGGGTCGACACTGCCTATCGATGGAGCAATGGGTATGTGCATTGATCCAACCCCTCCCCCTCTTCTTTTTTCTGATTCTATGGATCTTTGTTTGGGCAAGTCTCCTCCATGTACGCATGTTCTTTCTAATAGTATTGATAGATCTTTAAATCTTGATGAAAACCCTGATGGACCTGGAATTGATGACCTCTCGGCTGCTATGCCGTCCCTAGACCTGAATAGTGAAGGTGCTTCCTTTGAACCTGGTCCCTCGGCCGTTCTCCCTTCATGCCCTTACAACCTCTGTTCCCTAGACAACAAGCCAATTACCTCCGTGTCTGTAGGTGGTATTGGTTCGTTTCCCTCCCAAAGTCAATCAAGAAAAAAAAGAGGCCGAAAATCCAACCTCTCCATGGCTCAGATAAAAGCAAAATTTGATGTTGCAGACGGAAAACAACAGTCTATCACAGGGGCGCTTAGAGCAGTGCAGGCCCCGAAAGAGGTTATAAAATGATCTTGACCTCTTGGAACTGTAGGGGCTTAGCCAATAAGCCCAAAAAACTGGCCATTCAGGAAATGTTTCTAAATTCTAAAACAGACATTCTCTTCCTTCAGGAGACCCTTGGTAAAGGAGTCGAAGTGGAAACAGCACTAAATGCCTTAATGCCTAGATGGAGATTTACATCTATTGACTCTGAGGGTCACTCAGGAGGTTTGGCAATAGGTAACAGGGAAGGAAGAATTAAGGCTAGGAATCAGTGGGGGACGAAATAGGCGATGGGAATGGAGGTCCAGTCCACGGACCTTGCTTTTCCCCTCACCATCTGCAAAGTTTATGGGCCCTGCCAAGAGAGGGTGTCTTTCTGGAATGAGTTGATGTCAAAATCTTTCCTATAGAATAAAAGCTTGGTGCTGGGAGGGGATTTAAACTTCTCTATAGGAAGAGCGGAGGCTTGGGGCCCCTCGTCCAGGGAAGACCCCCTGTCTGATTTTTTCTTAAATATGTTCTCTGTTAACAATCTAGTTGATATAAATCTGATCAAGTTAAAGCCAACTTGGAGGAACAGGAGAACAGGGGATGCTAGAGTGGCAAAAAGGCTGGACCGGTTTCTCATTACTGAAGAGTTAGCAGCCCGGATTCCTATGTTCCAACAATGGATTGAAGAAGGAGGATGCTCGGATCACTTCCCAGTTTTCCTATAACTCTCCATCCCTCCTCCAAAACCTCATGTTCCCTTTAAATTCAATTCTTCCTGGTTACAAGATGATTCCTTTATCAAACTTTTCAAGCAAACATGGAAGCACCCTGATGCAAATGCCCATGAGGACAAAGGTTTCCTGTTTATGGAGAACCTCAAAAGATTGAAGAAAGCCACCATAAGCTGGGCAAAAGCCAGAAAGGAAGCCCAGAATGAGGAATTGACTAAGGTATGTGAGGAGCTTAAAAAGATGGAAAGCATAGAAGAGGATGGATACGAGTCTCAAGTCTCAAAGGATAAAATTCTTCACCTTGAGAAAACCAAGAACCAAATTTTGTTGGCTAAAGAGGAGGAATGGAGACTAAAGAGTAGAGCAATATGGCTAAAGGCTGGGGATGAAAACACCAAATTTTTTCACAATTATGCCAAAGGGAGGAAGTCTGCAAATACCATCTGGGCCCTAAAAAATGAGGAAGGAAGGGAAGTGCAGACTTTCAAATCCCTCTTAGAGCTAGGAAAAATACATTTCCAAAATCTTTTCACAGATCCAGGGGAGACCACAATTGCTAAGGTAATAAAGACTACCCAATGCTTCCCAAGGTTCCTTGAGGAGGATGAAGCAGAGGACCTTCAATGCCAGGTAACAAAGGAGGAAGTAGAATCAACAATAAAATCCATGGCAAAAGAGAAAAGTCCTGGGCCAGATGGTTGGTCCATTGAACTCTTCCTCCATTCCTTTGATCTGATAGGAGCAGAAATCACTGATGTGGTGGAATAATCCAGGGAAAAAGGTGAGGTCTACAGCCCCTTTAATGCTACTTTTATAGCCCTCATCCCAAAGAAGGAAGTTCCTGAAAGTTTTGAGGACTTCAGGCCAATTTTGTTATGTAACAGCATCTATAAAATCATAGCAAAGGTGATTGCGAACAGAATCAAACCTATTCTGTCGCGGCACATCTCAATGGAGCAATTTGGCTTCTTATCGGGAATACAAATACACGAAGCAATAGGAGTTGCCCAGGAAGTCATGCATAGTGTCCGACAGAAGAACAGGAAGGGTGCCGTCATTAAAATTGATTTATCCAAAGCATATGACAGAATAAACTGGTTATATATCAGGTTACTTCTAACTCACTTGGTTTTAAAAATGAATTCATCAGTTGGATCATGGATTGTATTTCGAATGTCAGTTATGCAATTCTTATCAATGGAGCAGCTTCTTCCTTTTTCAAAGGACAACGAGGCCTGAGGCAGGGATGCCCCCTGTCCCCTCTTCTCTTCCTGTTAGTGGTAGAGGGCCTCAGCCAGTTGATTCACAAGGCCGGAAGGGAGGGGAAGGTAAAAGGTATTGAAGTAGCCACTAATTTATTTATCTCTCATCTCCTTTTTGTAGATGATATCTTGATTTTCACAAGTAATGAGATAATTGAGATTAAGGAATTACAAATTATCTTAGAGTTGTTTCTGAAAGCAACAGGAATGCAGATAAACTCCAGAAAATCGCAGTTGTTAATGACAGGCATAGAAGCTCAAGAGAGGATAAGACTTCAATCCTTCTTCTCTTTCCATCCTAGTACTTTGGATCTCCCTTTCAAGTATCTAGGCTTCTGGCTAAAACCAAATGCTTACAAAAAGGAGGACTGGAATTAGCTGATTGCAAAGACAGAATCCAGAATTTCCCATTGGAGTTACAAATGGCTCTCTAGAGCGGGGAGACTGACCCTTATCAAATCAATGCTTTTGGCTATCCCAGTATATTGGGCAGCTTTAACTTGGGTTCCCAAAGGCATTATGGAAAAGATCAGAAGACTATGCAGCAGATTCTTATGGGACGGCTCAAAGGAAAACTCGGTGCTTCCATGGGTGGCCTGGGAAAAAGTGGCAAGGTCGAAGGAATGGGGAGGATGGGGGATAAAAAGTCTTCCTGACTTTAGTCTCTCTCTGGCAGCAAAATCGGGATGGAGACTTATAAAGATGGAAAACCTATGGACCAGGGTGGTAAAAAGGAAATATATTGACCCCATCCCTATGGAAGATTGGATAAGAAACCCGGTCAAGAACAAGAAAAATGTCTATGTGATATGGAAGGCAACGGTGGAATCTTTCAAGATTATAGAACAAGGATTGGCTTGGAAGATCGGGAATGGCAAGAATCTGAAGATTGGGAAAGATCCATGGGTAGGATGCAATGAAAACTATGCTTTATCACCTGGACTAATAAGGCATTTAAAAGAAAAGAACATTTTTACCCTAGACCAGGTGGAAAAGGTAGGACAATCAAGCATGTGGAATCAGGCATGGAAAGATGGAGGGGACCTTGATCTAAATCAAAGGTGGTGGAATGAATGGCACTCATTTACCCAAGAACTTCTCCGCTCCAATGTTAGGATCAAAGACAGTCCAGACAGCTTGTTTTGGGCCCATGGAGAAACTGGGGATTATACACCAAAAGAAGGATACAAATTCATACTATCCAGGAAGGGATGGGGAGAACCAGAGTTGTGGTCGAAACATATTTGGAAGCTAAAATGTCTAGCGAAGGCCAAACTCTTTTTCTGGTGCCTCCTTAAAAGGAAAATCCCAACCTGGGATATTCTTCAGTCTAGATTCTTGTACGGACCTGGGAGATGCCCACTCTGTAAAGAGGAAGCGGAATCAATTAGCCATCTTTTCCTAAATTGCACTGGAACAAAAAACATTTGGGGAGATGTAGAGAAACTGTTGAATAAAAGTTTTGAGTGGGGCAATGGGAACCTGGATGAGGCCTGGTCAACCTGGTGGCATAAATTTCCGGATGGAAACATGAGGAACCTTCCGCCCATCATCTGCTGGGGCGTTTGGTTGGCTAGGAACAGAAGCATTTTTAAAGATAAGGATACTCCGACAAATGTCACTGCCACTCAGGTGGTTGCCATCTAGACCTCTATACCAGAACCAGAGGAGAAAAAATCCCAAAAAGTTAATAAAACAGTGCAAATCAACGAGAGCATCCCATGGGCTTTCTTTGACGGAGCCTCTCAAAACAACCAAGCAGGAGCTGGTATTATCATTCATCTAAATTCAAACCATTCCATCAAAGCCTCGGTTGGATTGGGGGTCAGGATCAAACAATTTTGCCGAACTGTCAGCTTTGAGACTCCTCCTATGTTGGCTAATTCAAAGAAGCACCTTCACTATTCAGGTCTTTGGTGACTCCCTTAACGTTATAAATTGGGTCAACGGAAAGAGCACTTGCAAAAACTAAATTTTGAAACCCATGCTGGAAGAACTGCAGGGACTAAAATCATCATTTAACTCTCTCTCTCTATGCCATATCTACAGGGAGAGCAACGAATGCGCGGACAAACTTTCTAAGGAAGGTTTACAGCAGACTTTGGGAGGTTGGAAAATAGTGGAAGAATGCCAAGGACAGGTCCAGACAATAGATGTGCAGCCTTATACATAACTTACAGCTGTTGTTGCATCTCCTTTAATACTTTATTTTTTTCATCATGCACAGTTATTAAAAGAAAAAATCAGACTTTTCCTACAGACTATATAAACTTACTTACTTATTTTCTTGGTTATGCTCATGACATGTTTTAATTACGCTTATATGGGTTGTTTTCCTCTCTGTTGAGGAGACCCAGTGACATGTTTTTAATTACGCTTTTATGGGTTTTTTTCCTCTCTGTTGAGGAGACCCATAGATCAGGTGTATTTTGTTTTAAAACCGCCTCACTCGGGGAAGATTTTTGCTCACGGCTGTAGCTGAAAACAGCTGATAGAACCTCTACCTACAGCAAATTTTTGCACTGTAAACAGTGGATCAAAATGACAGCAAGGAGAGCTTTGATTGGTTGCATGGTCAATCAATCAACAGATCTGGAAATGCTCAACATATGCAATGTAACTTTTTATTTTCTTAATAAAAAGTTCGCTTTTTCTTCAAAAAATAAAATAAAAATATTAATAACTAAAATATATTTTAATAATGGCAAATGTAGATTTAAATACAAACATTATCTAAAATGTTTAGATGCCAATCTTTATATACATACATATAGATAGTAATGAAAAATAAAAAATTATTTAATTTACTTAATTGATTCTCAAAATGAAAAAATAATATAAATATATATATATATCGTTATTTAAACTTTCCAACATTATTAAATAACACCATTATTCAATTTAAGAGGCTCAATTACCTCGCAACTGCTGTAAAAAAATGCAAATTTTATTGAAATAAAACCAATCAATAATATTGTATTCTTCACTTCAGTAAAAATGTTAATGGCAATCCTAACTAATAACACCAAAAACATAACCAATTCACCTATCATCATACCTTCATAATTACATTCCACTTGGTTTTCTTTTGATATCTTATAAAATATCAATATATTTCTTTCACTATCTTATACAGTACTTTCAAATTATTAAATAATCACCATTTATCAATTTAAACCTCCATAAAAATTCAAATTTATTGAAATAACAAACCAATCATAATATTCTGTATTCCTTCACTTCAGAAAATGTTAATCCATCCTAAAACTAAATAAAACCAAAAATAAAATTCACCTATCATATACCTCAATATACAATACCACTGTTTTCTTTTGATATCTTATAAAATATCAATATATTTCTTTCACTATCTTATCCAGTACCTTTCAAACTTTAATTATTACTGTGATATAGTGCTCACCAAAATGCCGGCCGTTAACATCTTTTTCGTAGGAACTTTTCCGGAAGGCAATGCAGATATCTCACAATTCTGTATGGTTAAAAATCGAAAGTCACCGAAACAACTATTATACCATGATTGGAAATTATTTATAGAAATGATATTTTATACATAAGTGGGTAGAGAGTAAAAGAGACTGGTGTAAATGGGCAGAGGGTAAAAGGGATTGGTGTAAAGTATATGTAATCCAACTTATATCCTGATTTATAACGTGTAGAAAAAGATGTTTACAAATTTCTATTAATTCCCCTGGACTTTTTAATTTGATATTTATATCCTGATTTATAACGTATAGAAAAATATGTTTACAAATTTCTATTAATTCCCGTGGAATTTTTAATTTTGTACATTATTAAATATATAATTAAGGGATAACAATTAAAATTAACCCCTGCGATAGAAATCATAAATTTTACAAAATATTTACATATTAACTATAAGGAAAAAATTAGTTCGATTTTTATTATTATCTAATTTTCACATTTGTGATGAAAAATTAGTGTACTTTACTTTCTCTTGTTTTGAACCTATAACCTCTTAAAAAGAAGTACATGTTTTTAACTATTAAGCCCACTCAAACTCTATATTAAACCCACTCAAGTTGATGAATGATACAATAAAAAGAAATATGATATTAAATTATTTTTATTAAATATATAAAATTAATATGCTATTCACCTGCTAATATTAGAAATGAAAATAATTATGCATTTCACTTTACTAATATTAGAAATCATGTCGTTGTTCTTAAAGTCGATAAAGCTGGAGCTGTTGTGATCCTCGATAAAACGGACTACGAGAGAAAAATGTTGGATCACCTCCTCAACAGTTGTAGCTATAGGAAACTAAATAAGAACCCTATTAAGAAAATATCAAATGAGGTTTCTCGTGCTATTAATTCTGGTAATATCTCTAGCCCCATGAAGAAGAAGCTTATTTTTAGAAACCCCCTCATCCCTAGGATCTATGGGCTTTCCAAAGTCCACAAAAAATGGGGTTCCCCTTAGGCCCATTTTCAAAGCAATAGGAGGACGCACGTATCTTTTTGCTAAGTTCTTAGCTCAAAAGCTTAAACCCCTTGTTGGCCATACTGAATCCTTCGCTAAGGACTCATCTTCTTTTGCTAAGGATCGTAAGGGTAGTAAAATTGACCCCGATGATTTTCATGTGAGCTTTGACGTTCTCTCTCTCTATACTAATATTCCCATTAATAAGGCTATGTAGGTTATAAATGGCATCACCGATCCTAACACTGCTAAGTTGGTCGGTCTCTGCCTTACCTCTACTTTCTTTAGTTTCCAAGGAGAACTCTATGAGAAAATGTGCAGAGTAGCTATGGGTTCCCCACTCTCTCCCATTGTTGTGAACTTGTTCATGGAAGACTTTGAAACTAAATCCCTTTTCTCTGCCCCCCTTCGCCCTAAGATTTGGAAGAGATTTGTCGATGATACCTTCATCAATTGGTCATATGGATGTGACTTACTTGATTCTTTTCTTTCTCATCTTAATACTCAATTTGAGTCAATTAAGTTTACTATGGAGACTGAGGTCAATGGTAGTCTTCCCTTCCTCGATGTACTTATCTATAAAAAAGGGGATGATACCCTTTATTACCAAGTTTATCATAAAAAAAAAAACTCATACTGAGCAATACCTTCATGCAAGCTCCCATCACTATCCTCCTCAGAAATTTGGTGTTCTCAACACTCTAGCCACTAGAGCTCTGAGGATTTATGATGAGAGTCACTTTGAAAGTGAAAAATCCCATCTGCTTGAAGCTTTTGAAGATAATGGCTATACTGGACACCTAGGTCTCAGAGTTTTTCGAAAATCTAGCCTCGGACCTAAACCAAAAAAGGATCCCCATGGTTTTGCAAACTACGTGCATCTTTCTTTCATTCTCGGAACCACTGACAATATCAATACAATAATATAGAGAAATAAGGGAAATAAAAGATAAAACAACAACAATTGTATTAATAAATAATAGTTTAGTAATAATGAAATAAAAATTTAATAAAAATCAAACAACAATTTAAATGTGGTTGACAGGAAATTCAACTTTAAACACTCTATGAGAACACAGTTATTAAATACTAGTCTCTTCCAAAACACACCAAGACCGATGATAAAAGTTGCACCAATTTAAATCAACAAGATAATGATCATGACCATTCACACTTTCCAACCAATCCCTTCTTGCATTGTCTTGCATTTTTGCATAACGTTGAAAACGAAAAGGTTGTCAAACTTGCAACCATCTATTGAGTTTACTCTTGATATAGTTGTAAATGTCAAACCCTACCTCTCCTTGTCTCCAATATCTATAGTGGCTCATTGCAAGGGAATAATATTAAACCCAAGGGATAAATATTATAAACTCAAGGTATAAAAACCCTAAGATAAATATTATAAACCCTAAAATAAACATGTTTGACCTTGATTTACCATCTTTGATTTTCATACTGAGACAATGTTTGTCACAATGTGACGTTGGATCATGGTCGACAATGGTTGATTTTCATATTGAGAAAATCATTCACACATTGTGACATTGGACTATCGTTAAACATGGATTACCATGATTGTAAACCAAATCAATTTATATTATACCCTAGAATTAATATCATAAATGCTATGAATAATGTTATACCCTAGGAATATGAACCAAATATACCCAAGGGATTGATATTATAAACCGAAGGGAATAATAAACCCAAGGGATTGATATTATAAACTGAAGGGAATAATAAACCCAAGGGATTGATATTATAAACGAAGGGAATAATAAACCCAAGGGATTAACTCTAAAACCCAAAGCTATTATAAATCCAAGGGAATAAACCCAAGGGATTGATATTATAAACTGAAGGGAATAATAAACCCAAGGGATTGATATTATAAACGAAGGGAATAATAAACCCAAGGGATTAACTCTAAAACCCAAAGCTATTATAAATCCAAGGGAATAATATTAAACCCAAGGGATTGATATTAGGAACCCAAGGGATTAATACTAAAAACCCAATAGATTGATAATATAAACCCAAGGGAATAACAATAAACCCAAGGGATTAATATTATAAACCTAAGGTATATGAACCCTAAGATAAATATTATAAACCCAAGGGATTGTAAACCCAATGGATAAATATTATAAACCTAAGGAATATAAACCCTAAATAAATATTTTTCACAATGCGACATTTGGAATATTGGTAACCATGATTGATTTTCATATTGACACAATGTTTGTCACAATGCGATGTTGGCCAATGGTTGACAATTATTGATGGTGGTTAATCTCCATATTGAGACAATCTTTGTGACAATGCAACATTAGACCATGGTTGACCATAGATGACCATCATTGTCACAATGTGGTGTTGGACCAAGAGATAGTCTTTGTCACAATGTGACCATGATTGACCACGATTGAACCCAAAGGTATTATAAACCCAAGGGAATAATATTAAACCCATGAGATGAATATTATAACTGGAAGGTGTATACCCCCCCCCCCCCCCCTCGGAGCTAAGTAGTTCCAACTCAGGTGTATAAGGAACCATAGTAGCTGATGCAATTTGATGTGTGCGATGACTAGCCCCAGTCGCATATCTGACTTATGGTAAGGGTGATGAAGGCATATGTGAAAAGAGATATGTTTATGAGAGAAATACCCATTTAAAATCCAAAAATATATGGACACACTAAAAGAAGCAAAACTTGTATACATAAATTTACAAAGCAGATGACCAGTAGAATGCTAGGTGAAATAATTTTTTAGATAGATCCTGTTAGGGGGCTCTACGAGCGGGATTCCATCACACTTGAAGTTCATAGGATTCTTTAGAAAGATCCGTAGTAATGACATATGGACCAACCCATAATGGTTGAAGTGTGCCTACCCCCATGAGATTATGCTTCTGATTGTAAAGTAAGTCGAGGTCACCCTCTTGGTAAGGTGGAGGCTTGACATGTTTGTCGTATTGAGTTTTGAATCGTCACTTGTGTGCTTCGAGAGCCATTGTGGCATCTGGAAGAGTCTCATATAACTGATTTACTGACAAAAAGTGCTCTTCTTCGGCATTAGTGTCAGGTAGGATCTCAACAACTAGTTTCAGGGAGGGAATATGACACTTGATAGGAATAATTGCTTCTAGATCATAGGAAAGCTAAAATGTTGTGAAGCTTGTAGCAGTTTTCATTAACATTTGGTATGCCCAGAGCACAGAATACAACGTTCGGTGCCAGCAAGTTTTATGATTTCCTACTAACCATCCAATCATGGCCTTGAGGATGCCATTGATGGCTTCCACCTGGCCATTAGCCATTACGTAGTATGAAGAAGAATGTTCTCGCTGAAAGCCATGGCTTCGAAAGTGGGAGCCATGGTCTCTAACGATCATGTCGGGTACACCAAAATGACATATCACCTGATTAAATAGGGAAATTGATTCTTCAAAAGCCCGAATAGCGGGAATGACTTCAACCCATTTCATGAAGTAGTCTAAAATGACAACAATGTACTTGTGTCTGTTAGATGAAGTGGTATGACAAGTGATGAAGCCAATGCCCCATTTAGAAAAGGGGATGGGGCGATGGAAATAACCAAGAGAAGAGGGGTAGGAGTGCATGCATTTTCTTTATGTAGATTTGACAAGGATGACATTGCTCGATTGTAGTAATACAGTGTTTGAACAATGTTGGCCAGTGGTATCTTGTGCACAAAATTTTATGGGAAGTACCCATGCTAGAAAGATGACCACCACATGCCCCAACATGCTAGTCATTAAGAATGTGTTCTACCTTGGCATGTGTAATACAACATCAAAGAACTGATTCACTACGATGACTATATAGAGTATCGTTCAACACTAAGTAGTGCTTATCTGGTTGACTCTACTGATCGTGCGTTTGGAGGTAGACAAGAATGTATCTATACCAAGGATTAGTAGAGTCAACCAAATGGATAGATTCATTAGGGATAGGATTGTAGGCTTGTTCATTTGGGTCAACCTTGGGAAGGTTCGAC
The DNA here is from genome assembly GCA_000404065.3 of Pinus taeda. Taxonomy (NCBI): domain Eukaryota; kingdom Viridiplantae; phylum Streptophyta; class Pinopsida; order Pinales; family Pinaceae; genus Pinus; species Pinus taeda. Next base: position 257,580 of record APFE031038866.1, read on the forward strand.
AACAATTCGGCGAAGATTATGGATTTTTCAGCCTTGGTAGTGGCAAAAAGTAGATCAAATTGTTGAAGGATCACAATCCATTTGCAATATTTTCTTCCAATAACTTGACGAGACAGAATGTGAATCGTGGGATTCTCCAAGGAAATTACAGTAATCTGTAGCAACATAATGTAGTGTCAGAAGTGATTGACAACAAAAGAAAAACTGCCAAGGATAGTTTCTCCACATATCAATACCATAGTTTGGTTCCGACAAGGCTTTTCGAGAGATAGTAAACCACGTGCTCAAATGATCACCATGCGTTTGAACGAGAACCATGTTAATAGAGGATGGTGAGGCTACTAGTTATAAACGGAAGTCACACACATAGTTGAGAGGACTGAGTAGTGGGACTCATATGAGTGCTTATTTAAAGGCATCAAATGATCGTTAAGCTTGATCGTCCCATATGTAAGGTAATCCTTTCTTGAGTAGGCACATAAAAATTTTGTTAATTCAACAAAATTTATGATGAAATGACATAAGAGGTTTGCCTTCCCTTGCAAACTTTGGAGTTGTAGTATGGATTGTGGTGCAGGCAATTGAGTAATCACATTTAACTTATCGGGATCAACCCGTATCCCATGTGTAGAGACAATGAACCCAAATGGATGCCAAAATTCGAAAGAAAATACACACATACGGATTCAAACGGATGATATAAAACCTACACCTAAGAAATATTGCTCGAAGATGAGCTAGGTGTTGGGCTCATTTACTAGAATGAACCAGAAGATCATCCAAGTAATCTAGAACAATACATCTCATATCGTGAAAGGAATATTACATAGCCCTCTTAAAGGTTTCACCCACATTCTTGAGACTGAATTTGAGCTTTCAATACACAAGTATGCTCCAATGACAAATGAAGGTGGTTTTGTGCTAGACAATAGGTTTGATAGCAATCTGGTTATACCCCAAGAAGCCATCCATGAAGGAGAAATATTCACAACCAACACAACCGTCGATTATTTGCTCAATGCATTGAGTTCGATAGTTGTCTTTGGAAATGCAGTGTTCAAATTGCGGTATTCTACATAGATGTGGATGGTAACTTTTATTTTGTATACAGGAACCATATTAGAAACCCATTTAGTCAAGGGAGCATGGTAGATAAAACAAACACTTAAATTTTTTTTGACTTTAGTCTTGATAGTTACTATTTTGTGAGGGTGGACTGATCAAAGTCTTTTCCAGATGGGCCTGGGATTGTTGTAAATCTTGATGTCATACTCGACAATAGAAGGATCTATGTTGGGCATTTCGATGTAAGAACAAGCGAAAACATCGCATAATTCCTTGAAAAGGCAGGTGAAGCTCGTAATTTCTTAAAGATTGTAGTCAACTCCAATATGAATGTTTTCCATAATACATGTTTTGAGTGAGATATCGATGAGCATATTCTTTGAAATATTACCCATGTTTCCTTCTGAATCCATAGTTTGGATAGTTTTATAATATGAAGGAACAATCTCAGGTGGGTCAAAAGTTAGGATTTGTAGAGATGTCACGTCTAAATCATATATCAAAGTGCGGTGATGTGAATCAGCCCAGTGTCACTCTTCTAAAGATATGATCTCTCGAATAACTTTGTTCGAAGCTAGGACTTCATTGAGGAGATCATTAGAAGGATTGGTGGTGGGAGAGGAAGTGGTACTATTAGTCGTAACCAAAGCAGCAGAAGAATAAAATGCAGAGTGAATGGCTTGATAAAGCCAATTCAGTTGGTGAAAGCAACACCTCTTCTCCATAAGAATCAATGTCTAAAGGGGTTGGCAGGATCTAGGGATCGGTAGGACCATTAAGAATGGTAGATACCATCGAAACCATTTGTTGAACCTGGGGCGGTGGGAGATGAAAACAATCTAAAAGAGAGGAACCCTTTAGAAGACCAGTACCAACACTGACATAGGATTTAGATATACCACCTGTTAAGGGCACGACGCCGCTAGGTAATAGGAGATTAATCTAGGTTACATAAGGAAAATTGATCCACTATGACTATTTTACCATCTCAAGGGAAGAGGATGAGTGAGAAGACTGAAGAAATAATGGCAGTCATGGCGTTAGTCCAACTGCGACCCAAAAGAAAATTATAGTCAATATGCCAATTTACGACTTCAATATCCACCGTTATCGTTTTCCCACTCAGAGTGATGGGATAGTTGGCAAGGAATACTTTCAGGATGAAAGTGTGGCCATCAAATGCTTTGAGCGAATTCGATGATGGTGAAAGAGTGGGAGAAACTAGGACAACCCAACATGAAGTGGACATTATGCAGGTCAAGGCACCTTTATCAATGACAGTTCTATGGATAGCTCCGAATTTCGATATAAGTTGCACCTGAAATGCAAGCAGATGGGAAAGGCGAAGATTACCTTTTTACATGTAAAATTTGCTAGAGTGGAATCTTGAGGGTCAGTTCCACACTTTCCTTTGTGCTAGACAGGTTTGTAATACCTCGAGGGTAGACAGAGTAGATGGTTTTTGTCACAAATTTTCTATAATACTATAGTTCTGGGCAGCACAATATGCAGAGGTATTATGTATCATGTGATGAAGTGTCCATTTGGGGTGACAGATCACAAGGTCAACAACAAGCCCTTTGATATGAATATCGTTAGGAAATGGTGGATTTGAACTCAAGGTAGTTTTCGAAGCTTTAGTGACTGGAGTTCCATAATTCTTGGATCGCATTTGTAGATCAGTCATTTCAAAGGTGTAAATAGTTGACAACCCTTCAAGAGAGGAAGGAGGATGTGAACTATTGTTGCCCCCTTATGGGGGTTGTGGTGGGTTTGATATAAGTTGTTGTTGTTATTGAGCAGGTAAAGAGTTTTTTAGGACCACAAAGTTCTGACCAGTGTCCTTTTGTGCAAGAAGTTGTGTGCATTCTTGAAAGCGAGGACATTTGTAAGTCATGTGGTCCTCTAGATAGATTTTGCAAGGTAAATTGATAGTTTTTTCCTTCCTGGTATTACATTTGGAAGAAAATTTCTTTCTGGGGTTGTTTCGTGTACTAGGTTGCTCCTCAGAAGGAGATCTATTCTTCTTATTCTTCCTATTCTTACCGCAGGGTTTCTTTGTAGACTACACAAAGTTTATCATAATGGTTAGAACAACAGTTGATTGAGACGTACGAGTGGTGTCAACATAAAACTGGGAAGCTTTCTCACTGATTTATTTGACAACAACCCCAGTGATAGTGTCAATGAAGTTGTCAACGTGTGCATCAAGTTGTTGAGTAGCGGGAGCATTATAATTTCAAGGAGCATGGGAGGATTATATCATAGAGTGTGCTAGGTTAAGAGTAGATCAAATCTAAATGCCATGAACGACAAATGGATTGGTCTTATATAACCACACCAACTATGGAAACGACCTTGGCAATGGGGGGAAGAAGTCACTTGCAGAACCAGTCTGATAACAAGTGATCTGGAATGGGGGATTTGACAAGCCTCTGCCCGCATCTCCATTCACGAATATGATCATAGATGCGGGAAGAGGTGTCTTGGCATAGAGTAGTGAGGAGTTTCATTTTGATTTCATAGTGGATAGGAAGCTAGAATTGCTTTAATAATTCCATTGTCAGGGCACCAAAGGTATCAACTTACACATGTCGTAGCTCAATGAACCACTTCGCAACATTGCTAGTAAGGGTGAAGGGGAAGAGTTTGAGCTAGATACTATTATAAACCATGAAATTCGATACACACCATAAATGCTAGGTGGTGAGATGTGTAGCTGGATCATCCCCTTATTTCCCTTCAAATTTTAGAATGTCTACGAGCATCTTGTGTGGGATTTTAAGCCAATGCAAGTTGTGATTAATGGGGTTATTAGTCAACTTATAAATATCAGGGATATGAAGTGTTGCCAGAAAAGAAAAAGGTGTATCTACCCACAAATCTTACCAAGGTGGTGCAAGATGACTTGAAGGACTAAACGGTCCCCCCATCAAGTTTTTTCTAAAATCATATTTCCAGGCATTTTTATCTTGATTGTTGATTTTCCAAATATTAGGTAATCAAATGGACATGGAAGTTCCATGTCAGTCTCATTACTAGATATGCCATGTCAATTTGATTACCCAATACTCAGTGAATCAACAATCTAGGTACTGGGCATTTTTCTGAACATTGAAGTGCCATGTCAGTCTGATTACAAGACGTGCCATGTCAATCTGATTACCCAATATTTAGTGAATCAGCGTTCTAGATACTAGGCATTTTTCCAACACTATGCTTTGTTTCTCGAGTAACATTATCCCCACAAATACTTTAACTTTCTCATCCAATATCTAAACACATGTAGTGGTTTTCTAACTTTTTTTCAACACTTCTTCCATGACCTGTTAGAGGAGTTGTGCTTCGCTGAAGTAAAATAATGAGTCAGAAATTCCTACTATAAATTATATGTCAATCTAGCAAATTAAAAGGTAAGAGTATCAGGGAGAGTTGGAGAACTCTCCCATTGTATGTCTCCATATCAAAACCTTTTATTTCTGCAACATGAGTGAGAGCCTTCATCTAGTTTTGGATGGTGATGGAGTAGTATCGTGGTAGAGAAGTGAATGCTATCTTCTTGAGTGTTTCAGGGATTGACCATACACTCCTTTTTCGTAGTGCATTCCCCATCAAAGAAAAGTGGAATAATAGCTGACCTCAAAATGAGTAGGAGCTCAATTTGACTCTACATATCTTGGAGACAAAATGGCGATATGCACAGAGGTTTTTTGAATGACTCTCTAGATTTGAAGAGTTATATACTCTCCATCTTGCAATTCATTAACGTCCATAAATACTTGCAATCCATTTTTGTCAAGGTGGTCGTAGAGATATTTAGCTAGGGTTTTCTTGTAGTCAGGACCCCTATAGTTAATGAAGATATCAAAGACATAGTTGTTGTTATCATTTCCATATGATATGGATACGACAGAATACAGAGTAGCAACAATGATGTAAGCTCAATCTTTTCTTCCTTGATTGGCTGATCTCTCAAGTGTCAAATTGGCTACTTGTTGATATCTCTTTCTCAATACTCACAATGAAATTTATGTTAGGAATTTCCCAACAATCCTTCCTAGATATCGTCACCTGTGAAATTGATAGGTGGTAGGGTTAATAATTATAGTGACACTTTCTTATTGGAAGCTGAAATAAGATGAATTCTATAAAGAGAACTCTCACCACACAACTTGAGAAAACATGTGTCTTTCTTAGATAGGCAATGGACATACGACGAAAATATTCAGACAAATTTCTCCTTAGGAAATCTCTAGACAAATTTCCCCTTATGAACATCTTCAGTGTAATTAATTATAAAAAATAAAGATTTTATTAAACCAAAAGATTCTTAAATCAACTAATAATTTTGAACTTAATTCAAAATGATTATCACAAAAATAATCCATCACTATATTATTTTATAACTAAAATAATATCACATTGTGACATAGATAACCCAATAATCTCACATTGTGACATAGATAACCCAATTGTTAGTGTATGAAAGCTACAAATCCTCAATTGCACGAATGCTCATAATAAGTACATTTAATCTAACACACCAATCACCTGTGCATGTAACTAAAATTGAATGTTAAAAGTAGGTTTGTGTTGAAATCCTCGATACCATGGATATTATTACACATTATTAGATTATATTTTAAATAATAACTAATAAATTAATAATAATAGATTTGAGATCACTAATAACTAGCACATATGTTATTAATACAATATTCATTATAAGCAAAATGAGGTATATAATTAAGAAAAGAGAAACATAAATTTCAGTGGAAAATTTAGCAATGTTTTGAAAAAACCACATGGAAAGATCAGCAAAGCTTTTATTACTAGTAGAATTTACATAAGCTTTAGCTTCTAAGCCCAATTCTCAATCACTTTAGCCACAATGAATGAATTCAACTTTATTGATAGAAAAAATCTCCAGTATATTAGAGTAGAATCCTTTATTGCAATTGAGGAGAGGACTTCATTACATTTGAGGAAAAACCCTAGTTACATTCAAGGAGAAATATTTGTCACATAACAAAAATATATTATTTTATATCTTTGTACTCACACATAACAATCTTTGACTTGAAGCCAAACATAATCTTATGTGAATATTATTGCTAATGATCTAGTCCCAAAATATATCATCACTTCTATATGACACCACCCAAGGTTCTACCAACATCCTCATTATCCCTTTGCAATATCTTTGCTAACATTTCAGATGGAATTTCTTTTGTGTGTATGTTCTTCAATTATAGCAACCCATCATCCAACACTTGTAGAATCCAATGATATCTAACATCAATGTGTTTTCTGTTGTAGTGAAAGGTAGTGTTTTTAGCAAGATTGATTGCACTTTGGCTATTTCGAGTTAGTACATACTTTTCTTGTGGCAAGTTCAGTTCTTCCAATAACCTTCTAATCCAAATCAATTCCTTGCATCCTTCATTAGTTCCAATATACTCATCCTCTGTATTGGACATAGCCGCCACCTTTTGTAATCTCGATATCCATGAAACCCTAGTTCTCACAAATCTCTAGATGTACCCTATTGTGGATCCTCTATAATCCATGTCACCTACCATATCATCATTTGTAAACCCTTACAATAAGGAATTAGTACATCAAAAGAACAAAAAATAATCAATTGAGGCAAAATCCATTTGACAATAAAATGTTCCTTCCATAGGTTTGTAGAAAACATACTTATGGAATTAGTACTTCAAAAGCACAAAAAATAAGCAATTGAGCCTTTAATGTAACTCAAAATCCATTTTACAACAAAATGTTCCTTCCATAGGTTTGTAGGAAACCTACTTACCACTCCACTAAATGTGCAATGTTGGGGTGAGTGCATACCATTGCATACGTTAAGCTTCCTATATTTGAATAATTTGGAATCTTGGATATTTCTTCCTTTTCTTCAATGATAGAGGGGCACTAATTATTCGCTAATTTGAAATGAGATACAAGTGGTGTACTTACATATTTTGATTTAGCTATATCAAACATTTCCAATACAATTCCAAAGTATTTCATTTGTTAGATCCATAGTTTATTTCTTTCACTATCATGTATAATTTGCATCTCCAGAATTTATCTTTCTAATACTAAATGTTTCATTGCAATTGCACGGTTTAGCTCTTTTTTCAATCTATTAATCATCAATTTATCTTTTCCAGCAATCAACCTGTCATAAACATATAATATAGGATAGTGGAATTTCCATTTTCATCTCTTTTACTGTATACACAATGGTCTACATTTAATCGTTTAAAACCATGATCAAGCATAAAAGGGTCAACCTTTTATACCATTGACATGGAGTTTGTTTCAGACCATATAGACTCTTCTTTGAGCTAAATACCAAATTAAACCTTTCACTTGTTCCATGAATATATTGTCTTCCAAGTTTCCATTCAGGAAGCTTGTCATGACATATAGTTTCTCTAATTCTAAATCAAAAGTAGCTACAAGACCAAGTATTACATGTTTTGATGACATTTTAACATATGGGGAATTTTTTTATTTAAAGTCAATACCTTGTTCTTTCCCAAATCCATTCACCACTAGTCCTACTTTGAACCTTTGTCTAGTTTCCTTCCCTTCATGTTTTATTCGATGCAGCCACTTATTATTTCAAAGAGCTAAACCATCAAGTGAACATTTGGGAGAGTGATTTATTAAGTAGTATGTTGCACAAATAGAAACTACCCAAAAATATTTAGTGAAACTAGAAATTGCAAGTGCACATGACACCTTTCCAAATGAGGAACTAATTTTTCATTCTTTATGCCTTATTCAATTCAATATTCCTCACATTCCTTGGAGTAGTACTCCCCATCATTATATGTTCTAATACATCTCAATAATTTACTACACTGATTTTCAACAACCACATGAAATTTTTGAAAATCATCGATTGCTTCATATTTGCTCTTAATAGGGAACTATCACACCTTCTTTGATGCATCATCAATAAAAGTGATCAAATAAGTAGATTCTCCTAATTATTTTATATTAATTGTAGCACAAATATCAAAGTATGTCAAATGTAATATTTGTTTAAGTCTATTAGGACTATCTCTTACAAATGATACCCTTTTCCATCTACCCATAATACATTGTTCACAAAATTTAAATTTTTTACCTTTAAAATTAGGATAAATCTTTTGCTCAACAAGAATTTTTAGGCTTCTTTTATCCATATGCCCAAGTCTGTTGTGCCACAAACATGTTCCAAACTCCTCCTTTGTAACAATATAATATTTTACTTTTGCAACCTTGAATTTATGGTGTAGATAGTGTCTATTTTCTACCCTTTTGCAATGACTAGTGAACCTTTAACAATTTTCCATCCTCCCTTTCCAAGCATTGTATGGTAGCCTTCATCATCTAGCTTTCTAGCTGAAACCAAATTCACTCCAAGCTTTGCTACATGTCTGACCTACTTGAGCAATAAACTCTAACCATCTTGTGCATTTATTAGAAAATATCCTATTGTTTCAATATTATAAAGGATTTTATTGCCCAAGAAACCATACCCATATTACTACATATATAAGAAAATATAACCATCTAGTTCCTTTATTAGAAAATATCCTATTGTTTCAATATTATAAAGGATTTTATTGCCCAAGAAAACCTGGCCCATATTACTAAATGTATGAGAACTAAAAAATTCTTTGCTCCATGTAGTATGGTAGGAGGCTCTATAATCTAAAATATAATCACTATTTCTACTAAATGCATGGTGGCATGCATCATCATAGGAAACAATAATTAATACATCACCTTCTCTTTCCATAGTAGTAGTTTCTTCATTATTCTTGTTATTGCTAGCTACAATTTACTCATTTTGCTCCTTATTTAATATCCATCGATCCTTTTTAATATGGCCAAGTTTCCCACAATGATAAGAGGTTATTATTCCATGCCTAAACTTTGACATCATTCTAGACAATGATTTCCTTCATCTCCTTTCATCATATTGTCTTCCATGATCGCCGAGAGTTAATTCCACCATATTTGGTATTTCTTCTCCCATATATTTGTTCCACATTTCTTTATTTAGTAGCTTGTCAGAACCATCTTCAAAGTTTAATTTAAATCTTTGTGATGCATTACTTATGGTGACGACCAAGTTTTGCCAACTATAAGGAGTGAAAGAGCTTTAATATTATCATCAAATGTAATCTTCAAGGGAGTGAGCTAGTTCACCATAATGTGCAACTCATTTAGATGCTCAGTTAATGAACTCCCTTCCTTCATTTTGAGATTAAATAATCTCTTCATCAAACACAATTTATTGATTGTTGTGCCCCGTTAATTTGAAATGAGATACAAGTGGTGTACTTACATATTTTGGTTTAGCTATATAAAAATTTTCCAGCTTGGACTTCATCCAACTTGGACTTTCTTTTTTTAATAATATGTACATATTCTTCACAGCCAAAAATTGTCAAGTGTAGCAAAAATCCTTACCGGTGCATATATTTATTAAGTATTATGTTATGAAAATAACTTCTCCCCAAAAATATTTAGTGAAACTAGAATTTGCAAGTGTACATCACACCTTTTCAAGCGAGGAACCAATTTTTCATTCTTTATGCCTTGTTCAATTCAATATTATTCATAGTCCTTGGAGAATTTTTCCCACCATTATATGTTCTAATGCATCTCAATAATTTATTAGATTCACTTTCAACTGCAACATGAAATTTTTTGAAAGTAGGTATTGCTCAATCTTTGCTCTTAAGAGGGAAAGCTCGCATGTTCTTTGATGCATCATCAATAAAAGTGATATAATAAGTAGATCCTCCTAATTATTTTATATTAATTGTACCACAAATATCAAAGTATATCAAATGTAATATTTTTGTATCCGTATTAGGAATATCTCTTACAAATGGTACCCTTTTCTATCTACCCATAATACAATGTTCGTAAAATTTAATATTTTTACCTTTTAAATTAGGAAAAATCCTTTACACAACAAGAAATTTTAGGCCTCTTTTAGCCATGCGACCAAATCTTTTATACCATAAACATGTTGCAAATGCCTCCTTTGTAACAATTGAATAATTTACTTTTGCAACTTTGAATTTAAGGTGTAGAGAACGCCTATTTTCTAACCTTTTGCAATGACCAATGAACATTTTACAATTTCTCATCCTCCCTTGCCAAGCATTGTAAGGTAGCCTTCATCATCTAGCTTTCTAGCTTCTACCTTTCTAGCTGAAATCGAAATCATTCAAATTTGTGGTACATGTCTGACCTACTTAAGCAATAAACTATAACCATCTAGTGCCTGTATTAGAAAATATCATATTGTTTCAATATTATAAAGACTTCTATTGCCTAAAAAAACCTTACCCATATTACTAGATGTATAAGAACTAAAAAATTCTTTGCTACATGTAATATGGTAGGAGGCTCCATCATCTAAAATATAATCACTATTTTGACTAGATGCATAGAGGCATGCATCATCATAAGAAACAATAATTTATACTTTTTTATTTCCATAGTAATAGTTTTTACATTATTCTTGTTATTGTTATCTACAATTTTCTCTTTTTTCCAAATTCCTGGCAATATTGTTAGCTACAATTTGCTCTTTTTCCAAAGTTCGCCAATAATAAAGAGTTATTCTTCCATGCCTAAACTTTGACCTCCTAAAAATTGATCTCCGTGATTTCCTTCCATCAATGATCACCCAGATTTAATGCCTCAATATTTGATATTTCTTCTCCCCTAAATTTGATCTGCATTTCTGTTGAGATTTTATGTTTTATAAAAATAGGCAAAAATCTCAATGTGTGACAACAATAGGAATTTGTTGCTAGATTAGCTCTAGGCTGTTGGGAGAGAGTTAATGCATCCTATATTTGATGTGAGAGGATTTATGAGGCAGTTAGATTCTCTTAGCTATAAAACAGGTATCCATACTGATTGTTTTAGTTGTGAGAGTTTGTGAGGAAATTGATTATGTTGTAATCTCTTGTTTGATAATAAAGGATTGCCGATGCCTATATTTGGTGGACGTAGCCCAGATTGGTTGGGTGAAGCACGTTAATCTGCTGCATCTCCCGTGTATGGTTATTTGCTGTGTATATTGTTTTATTTGCCTGTTGCACATATTTGCTTCTAACAAATGGTATCAGAGCAATGTTGGAGTGCTGGTGCGTAGAACTAGAGTGCGTTGCATTGCTGGTGCATTGTATTGTTGGTGCTGCTAGTGCGGTGCATTGAATCGGTGCATATAATTGCTGGCCGAGTTGAATTGTTGTGCATATAGATGTATTGTTGCCGGTGTTTCTTGCTGCATGGAGCGGACTTTACAGTGCTCATTCAAGATTTCAACTGTTCAATCTGAGTTTGACTGGCGAACCAGCCTGAGGAGGAGAGCTTCAGGCCGAGTGGTCCAACGTGGACTGCTGTGAAATTACACTGCGGGATCAGCGTAAGGTGGAGAGAAGTCGATGTGCTGAACCTGCGTATGCTATGCCCGTGCCGTGGACTTTTGTGTTATGCTTGTGCGGAGTGATCGTGGTGGTATCTCTCTCTATGGCGCAATGTGTGAGAGTGGCGCTGCAAGGTGGATGTAGCAGTTGAATATTTTAAAGAACGAATTACAATTACTCAAACCTCCGTGTTAATGCATGGACCTGCGTGGAGTGGATTCTTCTGTACCTTGGGACGCAGAATGGGTTTTATAGAGTCGCAACTACCCATTCACATGTCCACGCCGGATCTCAACTTCCTCGGTGAACAATTGCAGCCTTTCATTTTGTTAGGTGTTGCAACTTGAAGTTCTCAGTGCATTGTTGTGTGTATATGTCATGGCGGGTTGTCATTAAGACCAACTATGGTCATGAGTGCATTGTTGCAGGTTAGCTTATATGTCATTTTCAATACTATATTGCAACTTGTTTCATTTTTACTCATCCCAAGTCCAAACTCTTCCAAATAAAGAATATTCAACCCATTTCCAACCATCAGTGCACAGCAAAAAAAAAAAAAAATGTTTTTTGAAAGCAAAGGCTATAAGGCATAAGCAGTTTTTATATATTAATTGCTGGTATTTAAAAGTTGGATTTGGAGATTATTGTTTTTTTGGTTAATACAAGATGGCGAAAACTCAGAGTGACCGTTTTGAAATCGAGAAGTTTAATGGCAAAAATAATTTCGAGATCTGGAAGGTGAAGATGTACGATTTTCTTGTCCAACATGGTGTGGCAAAGGCATTGTTCGGCAAATCCAAATAGCCTTACAACATCACAGATAATGAGTGGG